>JAKTVB010000023.1:0-136605 GCA_030556995.1 Pichia gijzeniarum
TTGGCAGACGACTTTGATAATGGTAATTACGAAATTGATGAAGATGAAGATTTAATTTTTTTTTCAAATGGTAAAAGTTATAATTATTTTGACGTCTTGAAAGCAAGATCAATTAAAAGAGCTAAAAAAATTGATGAATCTTTTGAATTATTTGAAAACAGAACCAAAGACTCAGATATTTTAATTAGGAAGCAAAGATTGGAAAAATCAAGTTCTAAGGGTACTAAACCTGCTTCCTCCTCAAGTCCAACTGCAAATAACGATAACATTGAAAATTTACCGAAAGAAACACTAATTTCACCTGTTTATCCTCAATCGGGTAAGAGAGACTTTACTCCAAGTAAGGAAAACATTGCGACTAACGATTCATTTGTGATAGATGAAGATGAGAACGAAGCAGGGAAAGCTGGCGATGAAGATCTACTTGGAGAGGTCGAAAAAGTTAAAATAAATGATACAAGGGAAGAAGTACAAGAAAAGTCGAAGGAGCCAAGCGTTGAAGAAACTACAGAAGCTGAAAATGTCAAAGAAGATATTAAGGAAGATAGTAACGAGGTTGCTAAGGTAGAGCTTAGAGAGGTGGAAGATAAGAAGGAGCCGGAAGTTGTTGAAGAGACTGTTACTGAAGTTGAAACCCCAGCGGATGTTGTTGAAGAAGAGTACGAAGCTGCAAACAAAGAAGCACAAGCTGAAGAGGTGCAAGAATTAATTGAAGCTAAGGAGGAACCAATTGACGTTGTAGAAGATGAATACCAGAAAGCCACAGAGGAGGCTGAAGCTGAAGAAGTTGAAGAAGAAGGAGAAGAGGAAGAAGAAGCAACAGCGAAGACAGCGGAGGTGGCCAAAAAAAGCAAGAACAAGAAGAAAAACAAGAAGAAGGGAAAGAAATAGTTTCCGCTTTTCCAATACTTTAGTATCTAGTATTAACATATATATTCTCATGGTTTGGTGGTAGTGTAGTGCAAATAAATGCTTTTGATGATGATACAGGCATGCCCGTCGAACAAGCTCAGAGACACAGAAAAATCGACCCGTCGATGTGTCGATCGACCCATCGCTTTTTTTTATTAATTTTTTCATTAATTTTCACCTCACCCTAATGTTTAATGCAATAAGGGTGAGATGTTATCATCAGAGTAAAAATAGTGAAGAACAAAAAGAGGAGCCAGCTTCTGTTTGTTTCGCCATTGCAGTGAGTCTCTCTTCGGTCCTGCTTGCTTCTTGCTCTTTGTTGTCGATGTCTCATATCACCGCGTCCGCCGACAAGACCAAGCTGGCAGCAGCAGTGTCCCCAAATAGCAATAATCAGAACACAGCCACTCAGTCGTTGGAAGCAAAAAATGTGATACATTCAGAAAATATCAATAGCACGCAAAAGAATGTTAACATAAAGAGCACAGACGTGACAATTGTACCAAATTCCACATCTGGTACCAATGTTGGTCCTAATGGGCAAGCAAAAAATCTTTCACAATCCTCCAACACCCATTCGAATTCCCAAGTAAACACAGGCTCGAATAAAAATAGGAATATAATTGCATCACATTATCAAATTGCACAAAAAATTGGAGAAGGATCTTTTGGAATAATTTTTAAAGGATATGATCTATTAAGATCCAATCAGCCGGTCGCCATCAAATTTGAATCACGTAAAAGTGATGCGCCTCAATTAAAGGATGAATTTAGAGCCTACAAAATCCTCAACAGTGCGGTAAACAACCATTTTAAAAATATAGAAAGGGAGCGTAATAGATACTTATCTGTTGATGGTATACCAAAAGTTTATTATTTCGGGCAGGAAGGTTATTATAACATATTAATTATTCAACTGCTAGGTCCATCACTCGAGGACTTATTTGAATGGTGTGGAAGAAAGTTTTCGATTACGACTGTTGCGAGATTAGCAATTCAAATGATTGAAAGAATCCAATTTCTACATGAAAATAATTTGATTTACAGAGACATTAAGCCAGATAATTTCCTTATTGGTGCAACAACGAATGATAATACAATTTACATGGTTGATTATGGTATGGTAAAACAATATAGAGATCCAATAACTCATACTCATATACCTTATAGGGAAAGAAAATCCTTGTCGGGTACTGCCAGATATATGTCAATTAATACGCATTTAGGTAGAGAACAATCACGTAGAGATGATCTTGAATCCCTGGGAAATGTATTTGTGTATTTCTCAAAAGGTCAACTACCATGGCAAGGGTTAAAGGCGCCAACCAACAAATTAAAGTATGAAAAAATTGGTGAAAGGAAACAAAAGATTCCAATACCTGAACTATGTAGTGGTTTACCGGTTCAAATAGGTGAATATATACGGCAAGTTAGATCGTTAAAGTTCGATGAAACTCCGGACTATTTGGGCTACATCAATTTATTTCGTTCAATATTAGAGAATATTCAGGGCACAAAAGAATCATCAAACTATTTAGCATTACAACAAGAACAGTATTTGCAAAACTCGCAAAATTTGCAACATCCATATCAGCCGCAACTAGAACTGGATATGTACGATTATGATTGGATGAAATTAAATGATGGTGCAGGTTGGAGCTGGAATAAAAATAAAAAGATAAACTTGAACGGTTACGGATCAGGTATACGTCACACGGCAACACAGCAGACGCATGTATCACATTCGCAACATCAATTACATCAGCAGCAGCAACAACAACAACAACAACAGCAGCAGCAGCAGCAGCAGCAGCAGCAGCAGACATTGCAAAATCAACAACAACAACAATATTATAGTAAGCAAGCAAATACACGTACAATGTCTCAATCAAATGGAAGTTATCAAAACAACGACATAAACGGAATGGGTAAAAATAACGGAAAGTCACGTACGGTCTCCACTTCAGTAGTGAACGAACGCAGCGGGTTAATCAGAGGATCTTTTTCACATAGCGCTAACGGGAATGGAATGGGGTACGTGCAGCACGTTCATGGAGATGAGAATGAGTCGTTTGATAACCGGGACCTTGGTGGATCTTGGTTTGGATGGTTATGTTGTTGGTGGTGTTGAATAAGCTGGATACTTTAAACAAATTAAACTACAATAATATCAAATCAAGTGATATCAAACTAGGTGATACTAAATCAATTCAATTCAAATCATTTCAAATCAATTCAATTCAATTCAATTCAATTCAATTCAATTCAAATCAATTCAAATCAATTCAAATCAATTCAACTCAATTCAAACTTAAAAATTATTTTTCAATTCATAAATTATATATTTTGTATATGGTGCAGCATTTTTTTTTCAAAATTATTAGTCAATTTTCTATTTTATTTTTTCTAGCTTCTTATCTCTTCTCTCTTTTGTCCCATCTTTTTTTTGTATCTTATACTTTATTTTTTTACTTAAAGTTTTCCATATAATATATCAAATTGTTTTAGCAATATATAATTCTAATTAATAATCTATAAAGTCCTTATACTTGTGCTTACACCTATAATTTACCACTAAGTTCTCTTTTTGCAGCAAGAAGGGCTTGCTCCAAATCCTCCTTTAAGTCGGTAACGTCCTCAATACCAACACATAAACGAATTAAATCTTGTGGGAAATTTCTGTCAGCCAGTATCTTCTTATCGATTGATGCATGAGACATTTTCAAAGGTAATGAAATTAATGAAGTCACAGAACCAAAAGAGACAGTTGTGGAAAAGAGCTTGCAATGCTTGATAATCAATTCGCTAAATCTGATATTACCAGTTTCAAATGATAAAACTGCACCTGGTCCCTTGCACTGACTGAAATGTAAGTCATGTTGCGGATGGGATTTTAAACCCGTATATCTGACTTTAAAACCTTTTGCCTCCAAAAATAGTGCCAATTTCGAGCAGTTCTCTTGCTCTCTTTCCAAACGAATCGATAATGTTTTCAAACCTCTAATCAATAGCCATGAATCAAATGGGGCTAATCCCGAACCGGTTGCGTTAATTACATAAAATAACTTTTCAGCTAAATCTTTTCTGTTGGTCGCTAAAACACCCGCCATGATATCGTGATGACCATTCAAATATTTCGTGGCAGATTCATAATGAATATCAACACCTAACTCTAATGGTGTCATTAATAATGGTGTCATCATTGTATTATCGAAAACGACAATGCAGTCAGGGTTAACCTTGTGTGCATGCTGGGAAATTTCACGAACGTTAACAACATTAATCAATGGATTTGTTGGACTTTCCAGTAAAACTAGTTTGGTTGATTTTGTGATGACCTTTTTCATCACCTCAAGGTTGGTTGTATCAAAATGCTTAACTTTGATATGATTCTTACGTTCAACAAAATGCAATAAACGATCTGAACCACCATATAAATCTTGACCGGCTATAACTTCATCGTCGGGATTCAAGTTCGATAAAATCACATCCAAACATGCCATACCCGAATTAACTGTGTAGACATATTTACAGTTAATAATGGAAGCTAAATGGCGCTGCAAAACCGTTCTTGTTGGGTTACCTGATCTAGTATAGTCGTACTGTAAGTCGGCTAGTGCATCGATAGAATCAGTTTTGAATGTGGTTGATTGGTAAATTGGTGGAATCGATGCGTTGTTGCCATCTTCGTGGAAAACTTTGACCACTCTGGTATTGATATTGTAATTTGTCATTTTTGATAAGATAAATTAATTTAAATTTGAGAGAATGCTATCAAGTAACAAAAAACAGTACTAGCTCTTGGAAGAAGTCTTTTTCTGCTTTTTTGCGGTGGTGGAAAGAAAAGGAAAGAAAAGAAAAGCACTATCAGCAAAGTGACCCCGACTGGAAATAGCCACAGAAGTGAGGCTGATATGGAGCAGCTGATTGATGACTCAGGCGCAGCAACAAAACACTGTCGTATTGCGACAATATTCGCGTTGTAGTATAAACAAAGTGGTGTACGGATGGACGCCGAAATTGCTTATTTTCTCGCTGCTCTCTTTGGCTGAGAAGCTGAGGAAAAAGAGAGAAACAGAGAGAGAGAGAAAGAGAGAGGGGAAGCATTAGATGTTGAACTTGGTTCAACATTTATTGGATTTGCAGGGAGTAAGATTCGGAGAATAAGACACCATGTTTGCTGCAGCAATTAGAAACAATACCAGAAGATTAGCATTATCACAATCCAAGACATTCCAAAGATCTGGACATATCATTGCAGTTCATAGGGATACCAAGGAAAACAACCCTGAAATTCCGTTTGAGTTTTCAGCTGAGAACCAAAAGAGGGCCGAAGTTATAATTAAGAAGTATCCACCACAGTATAAGAAGGGTGCATGTATGCCTTTATTAGATTTGGCTCAGAGACAAATCGGATTTACACCAATTTCTGCAATGAACTACGTTGCAAAATTATTAGACATGCCACCAATGAGAGTCTATGAAGTTGCAACCTTCTACACAATGTACCAGAGAAAACCGGTTGGTAAATACCATGTTCAAGTGTGTACAACTACCCCATGCCAACTTTGTAACTCTGATCAAGTTATAGAAACAGTTATGGAGAGACTAAATCTTAAACCGGGTGAGGTTTCCAAGGATGGACTTTTCTCTTTAGAGGAAGTTGAATGTTTAGGTGCGTGCTCCAATGCTCCAATGTTACAAGTAAATGACGACTTTTATGAAGATTTACAAACTAAGGAGGAAGTTTTGAAGGTTTTAGATGGCTTCGCAAACGGTAAACCTCCTGCTCCGGGTACCTCCAGAAGAGAATCATGTGAACCATTCTCAGGCCCAAATACTTTAACCGAGGCACCATTAGATGTTTCCAAGGTTACTAGAAGCGATTTATAGGTCTTCTTGCTAGTTTATTTATTTATTCATTTATTCATTCATATTCATTTATTATTCTATTTATTTTTACATTTTTTTTGTTTATAATAGTTAAAAAATAGTTATTTATCAGATATACTTAAGACACAAATTAATATTAAAATTAAAATTAAAGCTAAAATTAAAACTAAAAAATGTTATAAATTATGTAAAGAAAAAAAAAAGGGTATAAAGAAAGTTAGATTCAAATATTGTTAAGGAACCAGCTCTAACCTTTAACAAATACATCCAGCATATGAAAAAGCAACAAGGTATCAATAAGATATCAACAAGATATCAATAAGATAATAATGGGATATTAATAGGGAGTCAAAAAAGTGCTACACACTTAAATGGTTCTGAAACCCAAAATTGTGAAATGAGTGATGCTGGGAGTATGCCTTCATTCTTTCAATCTGAGCGGGCGATATGTAGTTGATTTTGTGTGATTTTGACGATATCCGATTGTTTTGTGGTACGTATGTGTGATTGTTTGAGATTTGGTTGTTCGATATTTGATTGATTTGGTTGAACAGCCTTTCCGTGTGAAATTCGGATGAATCACACGAAGCGCAGTCAGGGTCGGAAAGCTGTGGCATTTTACTTTTGTTTGAGTAATATATATGAGATGGAAGTGACTTGATGGTTGAAGTCGATAGTGAGAGAGGAAGATAAATAGGGCTTGCAACAAGATAGGGCATGAAGGAGCGGGAGTCCGTGTATTTATATCATTGCACCACCTGGGTAGCTGCAAAGAATTACTAATTGTGCTACACCGGATTTATAAGCCAGGCCCCGCAGATAAGTGGGTGTTTTTCTTCTCCGTTAAGCCCTGCGTTACTCATCACCCTCCCGCCCGGCGTATTACTCACCCGCCCCACTAACCCCGTGCTTGCGTCCGCCCGTGGCACGCAACACGTAGCATATACGTGGATTGCTGCCCTGGCCGGTTGTTGCATGGTCAGAGTGGACACCTATCAATCCATACAGCCAGCACTTTCGAACTGGGCTCTCCAGCATATGCAACTGTGCAACCATGCAGGTAGCAAAAAGGCCTTTTCCAGCGTATCACGTGCGCCACGTGACTAAAACGCGCTGCAAGAAGTTTTCGGAAGGAGAAAGAGATAATTTTTCTCACCTTCGGCAATCCACATTTTTCGAAACTTTTATCTACAATATGCTTTCCTTTTTTCTGTTGTGTCATTTTTTCACAGCAAAAGAGGAAGCAAATAAAATTAATTGATGTACTCAACTATTTTGTCAATGTTTGTACTGCAAACCAATACCAGAAGTGGTGTAAAAGGTTCTGTCAAAAGATATCAATGCATAATGATACAACAAAGTATTTTGTCGTGATGTTACGTAAGGACGGAGCAAGACGCGTGATTCCCAAATTCGGACCTTGCCGTCTGTGGCGGCTAGCCCAAAATGTTGCACGCTTGTTGATGATGCGCAGATTTGCAAGTTGTGGCCGAAAAAGTTGGACTGAGCTGGCTCAACAGCTTTCCAGTTGCCGCATATCACGGCAACAACCGATCAACGTCATTTTCATTGCTACATTGAGAAAACACATGCTTCGCTTTAGGATTTGAGTTCTAACAAACTTGCTCTAATGTTTCTTTACAGAGGGGTCGAGAATGACTAGCCGCATTATTTTTGCCTACGAGATACTTCCTTATTCTGTCCCAGCCGGTTTCGGATCAACTGATTTCGGATTAAAGTTAACATCGGCCGTTCCTACATAAACTTCCTTAGAAAATCGGGTTAAAGTGGCTTTAGAGCCGAAAAATATTCAGAAGTTCCCGAAATTGCTACTCTGCTTATCGCCGCGAAGTTTATTGTAGCAAGCCGTGCGGCTCTATGTTTTATTGCGCTAAAACCTTGCTCCGAATAAGGTCTCGGGCCTTCTGTAATTTCCTGCTTCTGGTAAATTTTTCTTTGAACAGTTTTAGTCAAAAAAGGTCTGCGCTGTCCGTAAAGAGATATACGGAGATATGCGCTTACAAAACATATAGGCTCCATTTATTCACTTTTTTCCGTGTCTGTGTCAGCGGCTTTCATTCAATTTTTGTTGTTCTGCTTGGTAGGCTGTTCACCTTTGTAGGTTTAGATATATAGTTAGATGACTCTGTCGGTTTACTTTATTTTGCTTTTTTTCCAGCGTGTATCATCATCAATGAAGGGAAACGAAAAATAATTCAGAGACTAATAAACTACTAGGGACATTCAAAACTGTCTTCGCTTTATACTTCGTTGAGGCTATTTTTTTTTCAACTGAATAATGCATCCGCTATCAAAAATTTCGCATCAGCACAACGGCTGATACCTAGCATTTCCTATATAAAGCAAAAAATCTCTCTTCTCGTTGCATGATCAAAGCTCGGACTTATTCAGCCATCTGTACTTTTGCGAAGTCAAATACTAATTTATAGAACAAGCTCAAAGTTGCTATTTATGATCACAGTACGTCTCAAACTTCAGTTTTTTCAATCCTTGACTTATACTGAAATTATCCCGTGTGTGTTGTTTTTGGCTTTTCAGCCGTGAAGCCTTTGAAGTTTTTTTTACTGCAAAAAATTATAGCTTTGTGTAACTCCCATCTATGAGCTAAATAAGGCATTTGTTTTTTTAGAATTTTGTTGACTTTTAATTAGTGTAGCAAAAACATTGAGTGTCTATGAGTTTAAACAAACAAAGGCTGATAATGACGCTGTGCATTTTATCGGTAAATTTTTTTCCAAACTTATTGGCAAATCAATAAATACAAAATTTACAACCCTTCTTTTTGTGGCAACAATTAATATATTTTTTCAACCTTGAAAGTATGAACTTTGCCTCCACTAAAACTTAATTTTCACTATTCGTTTTTCAAAAAAGTTAATTGTAAGCCTAGGATTGTTTAACTTGATATCACTGGCTAAAATATATTTGATAAATACAGCGGCAATTACATGTTTTATCACCAATAACTGTGATTCTGCAATCATTTGAACAACTTTTTCAACCTCAGCAACAAGAGTTATCAGGTAACTTATTTTCTTACGCAGGTTCTGTCATATATAATTGCAAACCATTCCATAAACAAGCAAAGCAGATAATTAGATTTATTTATATGTCTTATTGTTAACTCCAGCTTTGGCTTAATTGGTTATCTACAATTTATCTTGTTTCGAAAAACCCTACATGAGGTTAAAAAAATGAACTTTTTCAATGTCGTAAAGTCAACACTGGTTGTAGCTTATACTTTCCCGTCATCAATCAAGTTACAATAAATATGTTTCAAATGGTTGCAATTTCTAACCGGTTAATGTTCATGGTCCACCCGTCTCCTGCCTATCACAATAGTCACATCAACATGAAAATACAAGATAATTAAGCAATTACGTTTGAAACGAGTTGTTTACAATCTATAAATGATAGGAAATGATGTATTGATAAAAGGGATACATTATATATTGGGCGAGTTGAGCACCATTATTTCAAAACTTCTTTCATAAATCACACCATCAAGTTAAAAAACGAAACCGGTCAATTTTGTAAAAACCAATTCAAAAATTATTTGCTAGTAAATTTCACGTATCGTTATTTGTCTTTTTACATACTTTCAAACCAAGTTGTGGTAACATTTTAAAAACTATGTACTCACAACTTCGCAACCCAATCAAAAGGCACGTTAATGTGATTTGTGACCCATCTATATCCATTGCCTACATATTTTAAGGTTTACATCTCGCTCATGGAGCCTTACTCACAGACATTGTTCCTATCATTTTTTAGTAAGTTAAAAATGACAGTGGGGCGGGTAAAAATTGTGACGTCGCAGCTTTCATGTTGCTGCCGATCGCCATACGCTATTTTCTCAAAATTTCTGGGCTTCCTCATTGGGAAATAATCGGTTTTGTAAACTGATTTGCGCTTGGAGATTGATTTTGCTTCTTTACTAAAGGCTGTCTAGCTAGTAATAACACAACACCACAAGTCCGGAACAATGTCGAGCAAAATTTTCTTGAGAAGGATCCGCCGATTGTTACCTTTTGCCATGCTCATAACTATAGTGGCATACGTTGTATTTTTCCGAAATCGGTCAAAAAATTCACTTATTTACATGTCTAAGCCGATAGAAGACGCAAAAGGTGGGCTCAGCAAAAACTCAGAGACAAAGCAGATCAACTTTGATGCTAAGAGTATTAGGTATATTAACCATGAGACGATCCTGCAAACCTACAACTCAATGCTCATTGAGAATCCCAAAGCAGTGGATTGGGACAGACTTGCTTATGTTTTCTACGCAACTAGTTTTGATCAGCTTTTGCCCATACTAGTCAACATTCGGCAATTGCGTCGAATCAGAACACTTGCACAGATACAAGTTATTTGCTCATTTGATGTGAATAAAGATAGTAAGGATACAAAGGAAAATGGTAAACGGAAAAATATTTTAAAATTGTTAAGAGAAAGGTATAACACAAATGTTGATCAGTTTGAACCAATTCGTTCCAAATTCGATTCTGATTCTAAAAACTGGTCAGATTCGTTTACCAAATTGTATGCTTTCAAACTGGTACAATATGATCGCATAATTTACTTAGACTCGGATGCAATTATTTGTCGTCGTATGGATCAGTTGTTTTTCCTTCCACCTGCATTACTAGCTGCACCTATTAATTATATCAAGCGTCCGGAGATTCCACAACCAGCTGTGGTTATGCCAAGCGAACAAGATGATTCGGAAGATTATCCACCAACACCATTAGAATATTCACTCAATGTGCAGGATTTATATAAGAGTACAATTGAGGTTGAGAAGAAATTTGGTCCCACATTTTTTTGGTCGTTATATTCTCAACTACAATCTATGGAGACCGCATTAGACATGTATCCTGAGATGGAATTAGGTAGTTACGTTATGGTGATTACCCCCGATGAGAATGTATTTGAATGGATAATTAAAGCAATTTACGAAAAAGCACCGGAAGAGTACGATATGGAGATAGTAAATACAATCTGGAAGTTGTCAGATATTATAGACAACAATTCTTTCAGGCGTGCACAAGCTGAGAACAATGGAAAAAATCTATGGTTGAAAGAAACAAACATTCCATCATTGTTAATTATCCCACATAATCCGTACGCATTATTGTCAGGGGAGTTTAGACACACATTGTTAGAACATGCAGGATATTTGATTGCACCACCTGATTTTGGATACCTGAAAAAGAAAATGCCAATGTTGAGTATACAAAGATCGATTAAAAATGGTTTCAGCTATAAAAATATTGAAGAAATTGTTGAATCTTTTCCCGAGGTTCCTTACTGGGATTGGGCATGGAGGTTTGATTATGAGGGAAATGCAATTAGTGTGAAAGAGTTGGAAGTTGATGTTATGTTGGAAAAAGAAGGAAAAGAAAGTAAGGGAGTTACCGCCAAGAGAGAAGTTGAGGATGACGAGATTGGTACAGGCATGGGGATAGAACGGTTTGGGTGGGATAGTAAGGATTTGGTTGAAAAAGCTGTATATATTCATTGGAGTGACTGGCCCCTAGGTAAACCATGGGAGTTTATTAATTTTGAAGAAAATGAAGTGAATGATTTATGGCTTTTTGAAAAGATTTCAGAGGAGAGTTTAATGAAATGTCAGGTTGAAGCAAAACAAATGCTGGGTGCTGTAAATTTATCTAAGTTTAGTAAAGCCATGTTGCGTATCAAGAACGAGCTTACATTTGCCGAAAGAGTATGTGATGAGAGTTTGCAGTCGTGGAAAAAGGTCTATGAAGAATATTGGAGTCTAATTAGAACTGTAAACAAGGAGATTGATTCATTATAGAGCTAAAAATCGTTAACGACGTTAATGAACTTATTCGATTCTATACCGTCAATTATGTTTTGTATACATGAATGAGTGGCAAATTCCAAAGTCTGGATAGTGCTACTGCCTAAATGTGGGGTGATAGAAGTTGTGAAAAAATTATTTGTTGAAATATTGACATTTGATTCATCGAGCCAGTAGTTTTCAATCAATGGTTCGTTGGGGAAGACATCTAAACCCACATGGGAGACTTTACCCGAATCCACTGCCAATTTCAAAGCATTTGTGTCAATACACGAACCACGACCGATATTGACGATGACTGAGTCATCGTGCAAATTAGATAAGATCTGGCTGTTAATTATATTTAAAGTCTCATTGCCTCCGGGCAGACAGACTATTAATACATCAGCGTTTGAAGTTGCAGTTTGGACATCTTCAGGAACTGATGTTGAAAATAGATTGATGTCAGAACTCGCATACTTGGATGGATCTCTTACTAATACGTTAACTTTCATACCTAAAGTATGCATTCTATCAGCGACCTTTTTACCTATCAATCCGTATCCAAAAATGACACATGTAGAACCGTGTACGCTACGGACTGGATGTCCATGATAAACATGACCGAACGCAAAACCCGACTGTAATTCAGACTTATCGACATATTCATTTCTAACTTCATTCCGTAACTTGAGAGTGTGTTGTTGGTCTGTATTCTTACGAGACTCTCTGTCCCAGCTGTTGAATTTTCTCATGCCAGATAACACGTGCCATAGTGCACAATCGGCCACATCACTTGCGGCAGATGCAGAAACTGGAGCATTCGTCAGTTTAACATTTTTAGAGGCAAGATATTGTAAATCATAACCATCATAACCAGCACTACATAAGGCAATAATTTTCAAGTTGGGTGGTAAGGCATCAATCAGTGATTTGTCATGTAGACCATCCAATGGTCTGAAACCTGGGTATGAACCGAATATTGCTAACGCAGATTTGTAGGGTTCATTTTGCATGTCAACCTTGAAGTTTTCGGGTGTGGACAGTGTGTAGTTCACAACATTAAAATTTTCAATTAAGTAGTTATAATTGGAGATTGTGTCCTGGATTGGGTATAATGATATGATTGTCGGTTTCATTATTGAAGAAAGAGGTGTCCAAGTGTAGTAGTAATAAAATGGTTCTCACTATAAAGTGATATAAAGAAATAAAGTAAAAGTCTATATAAAAAAGGTTACTAAAGCTGAATAAATAGTAATAATAATAGTTATAATGATGGTAATAATAATAATAGTAGTAGTAATAATAAGATGTTAATTTATTTAGAATATTAAATTAAATAACTAGTTGAAATTGGATGAATTAATGTTCGTGCTTACCTGTACCTAAGTAGTTCAATTTGTAAACGGAACCACATTCCCAACATCTGGCAACTTTATCGACGGTTGGCCTTAACCACATGACGACGTGGGAACCAGCTGGGGAACCAGTACAACCGACGTATCTGTAATCATCATAAGAATCAATCATGACTGGGTTTGCAATGGTACCAATTCTGGAAGCATCTAAAGGTTCAGTTTCGAAGACTTCGATACCTTCCATTTTACCCAGTAATTCGAATCTGGCAAGACCTGTCGATTGTTCTAGGTCAGTTGGAACTTCACCTTCCTTTGCACCTTCACCGATCAAATCGAACTTTGTGTCAACTTCGGATAAAGTTTTGGCGGTTTTGAACTCCTTTGGAGTGCTATTTTTGAGGAAGGCTGAAGTAGAAAATAATCTGTTAGTTCTTGCAACTCTGAGTGTTTGTCTGAACATTCTGAATTAGAGGAAAAATGCAAAAATAAAAAACAACTTTTATTATTTTGATGTTAGTATTTGGTTCGATCAGCGTGCCTGAATAAACTTGAATTCGGGATTTCAAAGACACAAGTGGTAAAATAAGTAATTGAGACGGTGTCAACGTACGTGTTAAGCGAGTATGTGGAATGTGCTGTGTAAATGGGGCAAGCAGGCAAGCTGAATAGCAGATCTTCCCAGTGTTTGCTTCACTGCAGTAGCAAATGTGAAGAGCTGCAATTCGAGAATTGAGAAATTTACGTAATCCGTCTGGTGAGTATTTCATCATATGATTTGTCTTAATGAGAGAGCGTTTCTCATTGGTCGAGGGCAAAACCGACATTGGTGTACTGGTGAGCCTGGAAACACGTGCTCAAGCAGAGGGTTTAATATGTTTTTCCGGAAAAACAGGGTTTTGGGTTTTTCCATCTGTGACTGGGTTTTGCCCTTTTCTCTTCGCGGGGGCGCCGTTGGTTGAGTGCGGAATGTGCAGTGTGCGGGCGGAGCGCCAGTGTGTGGTGGATGCTGGGTCTTCTTGGGTGTTGAAATATACACCGGCTTTGGTAGTCTGGGGCTTATGGGGTCTTCTTCACCAACCACAGAGATTATTATGTATGTGCACTACAAAGTCATGCTAAGGAATGGAGAGCCTGCTAGTTTGTCCGGATAGAACGGAAGATTACCAGGGGCATTGAAATATAGATTGAAAATTATTACAGAGTGGAGCACTGAAATTTTTTTGACTACATTGGAATGTATCAAACGAAACTAAATCCCATTCACTGAAATCAACTGATTGTCAAATAAGAGTCAGTTGCGACAGAAACACACTGTCTATTTGGACGTTAGTACTTCCTGAAGTATTTCGATAATCCTCCGCATCTCCTTTCCTTTCCTTTATTGAATACAACAGGAACAAAATACTAACTTTTTCTTAATTACTGCAGACAATATGCCAAAGAAGAGAGCATCCAACGGTAGAAATAAGAACGGTAGAGGTCACGTCAAGCCAGCTAGATGTGTTAACTGTTCAAGATGTGTTCCAAAGGACAAGGCCATCAAGAGAATGACTGTCAGAAACATGGTTGAAGCTGCTGCTGTTAGAGATATTTCAGAAGCTTCTGTTTATGATGAATATCCAATTCCAAAAATGTTCAACAAATTACATTACTGTATTTCTTGTGCAATCCATTCCAGAATTGTCAGAGTCAGATCAAGAACTGACAGAAAAATCAGAACTCCTCCTGTCAGACAAAGATTCAACCAAAACGCAAAGAGAGTCTCTCCAGCTGATGCTGCAAAGAGAGTTTAATTGTTTTAGACTATATAGTTTATATTGGAATCCTCTGTATGTTAAACATTTAATCAATAAAATCCCCCTAAAATCTATAAAAGAATTACGTAATTTTCCCCCGAACTTTTCTCACTCTCGTCGAGCGCTTTTGACATTATGGGTTTGATTGTAGATATATTATTGCAACACTTGTATATTAATACATAGCCCCACTTTACCGTTATACAAGCACATAATGGAGGAGCCAAATTGGAAATTTAGTCAATGTTTTGGTGATAAAGGTGACATAGAGAACATAACTGAGGCAGATATAATTTCCACTGTGGAATTCGATCATACGGGTGACTTTTTAGCAACCGGTGATAGAGGCGGTAGAGTTGTTCTCTTTGAAAGGAACGAGTCAAAGAAAAACTGTGAATACAAATTTTATACAGAGTTTCAAAGCCACGATGCAGAGTTCGATTATTTGAAGTCATTGGAAATTGAAGAGAAAATAAATAAAATCAAGTGGTTGAAGCGGTTTAATCAATCAAAGTTTTTACTTTCAACAAACGATAAGACTATCAAACTATGGAAAGTTTTCGAAAAGCAGATCAAAATTGTATCAGAAAATAACAACATTAGCGATAATTCTGAACTAACAACCCCAACAATTAATATTGCCAACCAACTTAAGTCGTTTGAAACAAATCCAAATTTTATTAAAAACATAATAAATTCAGACTTAATGACAAACATAAAATTACCAAGGTTAACATATCATGACACAATAACGGCTGCACAACCAAAGAAAATATTTGCCAATGCCCACGCATATCATATCAATTCAATTAGCGTCAATTCGGATCAAGAAACTTTCATTTCAAGTGACGATTTGAGGATCAATTTGTGGAACTTGGGTATTGAAGACCAATCATTTAATATAGTTGATATCAAACCAACAAACATGGAAGAACTAACAGAAGTTATTACAAGTGCAGAGTTCCATCCGTTAGATTGTAATTTATTCATGTATTCATCATCGAAAGGTATGATTAAATTAAATGACATGAGAATGAATTCATTATGTGACAACCACTCTAAAATATTTGAGGAATACATTGATCCATCGACACATAATTTTTTCACTGAAATTACGTCCTCAATATCAGATGTTAAGTTCAGTTCAAATGGACGTTATATTGCCAGTAGAGATTACATGACGGTCAAAATTTGGGATATTAATATGGAAACAGAACCAATTAAAACAATTAATATTCATGAACAATTGAGGGAACGTCTCTGTGATACCTACGAAAATGATGCAATTTTTGATAAATTTGAAGTTCAGTTTAGCGGTGATAATAAATCAGTTATGACAGGTTCATATAATAATAATTTCATGATTTATGAGAATTCAGTTAGCCCCGAATGTACACAGCTAGAACAAGAGAATGAACGTGAAGTTGTTTTGCAAGCTGATAAATCTGCATTTAAGGTTAAAAAGGGCGCCAATTCGACCAGTGGTACAGGTACAAAACGTAAAAACTTATCAATGCTCAATAAATTTGATGCTGATTCTTTTGATTTCAAAAAATCAATCTTACATTTGAGCTGGCACCCACTGGAAAACTCGGTTGCGATTGCCGCAACGAATAATCTCTACATCTTTTCTGCACTTTGAAAAATCTTTAAATGTTGAAAATAACGATATAGTATATAGTTTAATATATATAATTTAATTTAACTTAATTATTAAATGGTCTATTTGACGTGTCTGTTACAGTCTGAGTTCCAGAAAAGAGTCTTATCACCATCACCCCAGAAGAAATCGACTTTTCTAATGTTTAAGTATGGGTATTTTGGAACTGGCCATTCTTCATCAGATAAATGCTTTGTGTGTTCTCTGTGTTCTGCATGCTCTTTTTCAACGAAATAGGTGCTAAAAGAAGTGATGGCAATAATTGGGGCAGCTACAAAAAATGAAACTTTTTTCCAGTTGGCTGATGAACCCTTTGCATGATGTTCAACGGCATCAATGTGTTTCACAAATTCTGCACCCTTTGCTGGATCGACATGGGTGAAGGCTGGTTTGTCGAGGTTGGATTGGAATCTTCTGCCGATAACTTTGGCTTGTCTCTTGGCGACGGTTCTAAACATTGTTGTGTATGATAGAGGTGTTAAAAAAGAAAGTATAGTAATCAACAACCGTCTGCAATAATCAATAAGCAAAGACTGTAGAGCAAAGTGAAGCCACTGCGAAAACCTCACCACTCTCCCGCCCCTTACATAAGCACAGACAACCAGCGCATTTCATTGGCCAGAAACTTTCACGCTGCTCTTCGTCTCCCACGCTGCGTATCTCTGCTTCAGATCTTCCTCGTACAAACGTGTGCCATCGAGCTGGTTGCCCACCGTGAGCCAGCCCGGCCTCGTGTTGTGTTGCCGGCCAAAGATCTCCAGCTTGCGGACACCCCCACCGACAAGCCTATCAACAATCCCGTAGATTTCGTCCGGTTTGCGGGATGTTTCCCTCGTAGATGAAATCATAATTTGGGCATCGATACCACGGTTCAACCATTTCACTTCTCCTTTGATGCCAACAAGCAAATGTTCCTTCGAGTGGTTCAACCAATGCCCGGTACGCCCTGTACTGATTGTACGTACTAATTGACTTGTTTTGATCCACGTAATCTGATTGATCACTTTGTACCCCCATTTATTGAGGAACTCTCGACCGGTTTCAATTGTACGACCTGTCACCCAAAGAAGGAAAATACCCTCTTTTTGTAACTTATCCATACGAAGCGACAACAATTCATCATCCTTCAGACTACTGTAATTTAGATTCATATGAATTGTCCAACTTGGATCGGATATTATGGCTCCAAAATCATTACCGAAAACTTCAAAATCAATATTCATCAAATCACAGTTAATCCATTGTGCCGGCAGCTCACATTTTAGATAACTGCATGTAGGTTCACCCCTCGTGAAGTCCCATATCCTAATATTTTCTTTAATTTCAAACGTTCCTTCATCGTTATTACCTTCATCTTTTAATTTAGCAGGCATTAGCTGCCCGTAATGCGTATACCTACATGTAGACATCTTGTGGCAAGTGTCCAAATATGAACAGTCTCCAAGTTTCAAATCCGTTTGTGGTTGAATTATTGGAATGAAATGTAGTTTGGTTTCAACACATTGAAGTAACGGCAAGTACTTTCTATTTTCGTGAATCATTTTATCCACTTTGTATTCATTCAACTTGCAGTAATTTGTATTCTTGTCAAAGTTAACTAAAGATGACAACATTGTTGCATGTTCATTATCCTCGCAACACTCATAAAACGGTTGAACAGTTGTTCTCATTCTAGCTCTCTCTCGTTGTAAACAGTGTGATGAACACGTAGTGCTCAACAAATGATCCAATTGTTCTAACCTATTAGATCTAGTTGTCAACGTATAAGTATCGTTAATATCTTTAGGAATCAATTTTTTGTTGGTAATGATTTTAATAGGGTAAATATCGTTCTCTGAAGAAACCGGTTTTTCACCTTCAATTAGATCCAAAACAAACTTCAACTTTTCAGTTTGCTCTTGGGGGATATCACAATGGTAATCTTCAATACGTTTCCTTTCAATTTCTTTATCAGTGTTCATGATATTTTCCTTATCTTCAATATTACCAATACTGATCTTGTCCGTATATTCATTATATCCGGAGGAGGAAGACGACGGTGGTGATAGTGATGGCGAGGTCGATCTACCACTTCCTACAGTTGACTGTGGTGGCGTAACCTGGTTCAGTGAATTGAAATGTAACGATTGTGAAGTTCTCAACAACAACGCCAATGATAATCTGTTAACATACGTGATTCTGTCCATGCATGAAAACGGATCTTCGTAATGTTTTTTCAATGCATTGATTGGGATGCAAACAAGCGTGTTACCATTACACATTTTATCAACCAAACGCAAATATTTCATAAATTGCAACCATGACACCTTATCTTTTCCCTTACTGTACACGGAACAGACAAAACAAAAGTAGATTTCCGGAATGGATCCGTTAACCGGCGGTTCGGTAAGCAAGTAGTGCCAGTCTAATAAGAACTTTACGATTTCCAGTCCCTTTCTATCCATACTGACCTGTTTTTGTGATGAATGGTAAAAAAGTCATCACCATTTTCTTCTGTGAAAGAGCTGAGCATTGCACTTCAAAGAGAAAACTTTGGCACTTTGCCTATTCAGCCTAACTAAGAAGATGATTGGCTTTTTAACATGATTTGTTTTCTGTCAATACGCTTACGTAAAGGCATTCCAAAGTTTTACTTTTTTGTTTACGTTTCATATCTTCTTAAAAGATAAGTATATTCCCAAGCCTTTTTGGAATAAAAGAAATGCAGAGTACGGCTCCTGGACGTATGGAGGAGCCGCAGATTAACACAGGAGATGAAATTATACCTTTATCCAGTGAAAATTTTGAATTATGGATTCGAATGGCAACAGATAACAAAATCAATGCAAGCAATACATGGAATTTTGCACTTATTGATTATTTTCATGATTTTCAGGTGCTACGTGAAGGTGATGGAGTAAATTTTCAAAAAGCCTCCACCGCTTTAGACGGGTGTATGAAAATTTACTCGCATAGAATAGAATCTGCTGCTAAAGATACGGGAACGTTGTTATCCTCGTTGAATATAAGATCAAACCACGAAAATAACATCAATAGTTTAGAAGAACAAATTGGAGGGTCTAATAATACCAATATAGATACAAATGCTGAGGGCGATGCAAATACAGATGCTATAAATAGTGATGATAATGAAACTGCTTATAATGAACCTACAAGGAGAAAGAAATCAAAACTTAGCTCTAAACCGAAAAATTACCTAGCAACGTCGTTTAGCAGCATCAAAATCAAGGATCAAGATCGACCGGTGAAACAAGATCCGGTATTTAAAAACGCATTAGCCGATTTTGATGAAGGTGGTGCAAAAAGTTTACTTAATAATATTCTTAGGTTATCAAAAAATGGTAAGGTCGTGTTTGATATGTCCAATGATGCTAGCCGTGTGGTGGATGCAGATGAAGATGAAAGTGATGATCCTTCTATGAATACATCTGGAATAATGGAGCTTGATGGGTTGGAAAAAATTGTTTCGTTCGACCTAATCAATGATTCAATTGAGATCTGCCCATCGCTTCCTGAGTTGAGGAGGATATCTGATGGCAAAGCCGATCTAGCAGCATTGTTACAAAGGTTAGATGCCTTGGATGTATCCAGAATCGAAGCAGATATGGAGTCAGATAAAATTAATCATAATGATGATTTTAATGATTTTGAGCAACCTGATTTTGATGTTATGATGCCAGAAGCTCAAGAAGAAGCTACTACAAATGAGCTAGCATCAAATACATCACGTCGTACGTGTTATTCACTTTTCATGGATGATTTGGAAGGTCCAAATCTAACTTTAAATAGAAATTCCGAAGAAAACGCATCAAAGGGTACCTCGAAAGAAACATCAAAAGAAACATCAAAGGAAACATCGGATGTTGAGTCAGTTAATGGCGAAACAAAATTAAGGTTTTTGAGCAATGAGGATTTGAATAGAATTCATTTATTCGATAGTATTGGATCAAGACCTCCTCTTTATTGGAAAATTTCGAGGCTTAAACGTTTTGCCAATAACAATAAAAAGAAATTTGATTATGATGAATCTGAAGAGGAAGAGTTGGAAGGAGTCAAAAACATAAAACACAAAAGAAAGTTTAAAAAGAGGAAAAATGCAACCCTCATTGATTTCATGTCGGATGTAGACGACTTATCCGAGGATGAGATTTTTCTGGAAACTGACTATCTGTCCAAAATTATGTTATCTGAGAAAGAGAGGCGATCAGGAAGACATCTTCTAGAAGGTGATTCAACGTTCACTGCCAAAAAGCTTGCATTTTTGTTTTTAAAACCAAATCAATTAGCAAATTCCGTCTTGATTCATAGAAGAACCAATAAACATGAAGAAAAAGAACGTGATAATATTGTTGCTGATCAAAAGTATTTTGCAGAAGGTTATAAACATGAGGATGAGCACGAAATTGATTATAGTAGCCAAGATATTTTGAGTGACCCGTTATTAAGTGATAATATAGGTCCTATGACCAATTTTGATGATTTTAATAATTTTGATCCAGCCAGTGCAGAAGCATTTCAGACACCATTGAGCTCACAACCTCAAACAAGACTGCAGCCTCAAAGTTTGTATCGCACTGGTACCATCCAGTATGCTAAAAGGGCAAAAAGGGTTGATATTAAATTATTAAAAAAAAATATTTGGGACTCCATCGAAAAATTATTTACGTTTAGGAAAAAACGTGAAGCATCACATTTTGAAGAGGAAGAGAATGAGGAAAAGGAAGAGGAAGATACCACATCTGAAGCATCCAATAATGCAGTTAAAGACACATCATTGAGTGAAGTAATCGATGACAACGTAGATCAAAACGCAATGAGTTTTACTACAGTTGTTGAAATCATGTCTTCTAAGTATGGCGACAAGGCTAAGAGTGATTTATCAACGAGTTTTTGTTTTATTTGTTTACTACATTTGGCAAATGAGCAGGGGTTGACATTAGAGACATTGGACGGTTATCAAGATATTATCATTCATAAGTAACTTGTATATATGTGTCTATTTTTGAGTTTGTATAATAAAATATTTGGGATAGGTTTATTAAATTGCTGTTAAGTATAGAGTAAAGAATATATAAAAGTTAGTTAAAGTAAGAATTACCATTCTTGTGCGGTATTACCATAAGGAGATTTCTTTGAACCTCTGACTGGAATGATGACCGAAGAACCGTTTTCAATGAAAGAGAATTTGTCCTTTCTCTTGTGTTCATAATCATCAATAAATTCAGATTTTGAAAGTGTGATTCCAATATCATCCAAACCATTGACAAGACAATGTTTTCTAAATGGTTCCACATCAAAATGTTCGACTAAGATTTCACCATCTGGACCCTTGATTTGTTGTTCAGGTAAATCAACGGTTAAAGTTTTACCAGCTTTTGCAATTGGGTATAATTTTTCCTCGATTACGTTTTGTGGTAATCTTATTGGTAATAAACCATTTTTGAATGAGTTGTTATAGAAAATGTCACCAAATGAGGGAGCAATGATTGATTTGATACCAAAATCCTTTAATGCCCATGGTGCGTGTTCTCTGGATGAACCACAACCAAAGTTATCACCAGTACAACAGATTATGTTCGATTTATTAAAAGGTTCGACATTTAAGACAAAGTCAGTCTGGACGTCATTACCATCTTTATCTTTTGAAAATCTTGCATCATAGAAAAGACCCTTACTTAAGCCGGTTCTTTTAATGGTCTTCAAAAATTGTTTTGGGATGATTGCATCGGTATCAATATTTGCCTTTTCCATTGGTGCAGCAACGGAGGTTAGAATGGTGAATTTTTCCATACCCATTGATTCTTTGACTTTTTTAGAATCTGCAGTTGAATTTGGTGGGATATCATTGATTTCATCGGCAATTTCCTCTGATTTTGTTTCTTCCTTTGGTAAGGAAGTCTTTTCGTGGTCATAAACTGCCTTTTGAAGTTCTTCGTCTTCCTCATCACGTCCCAATTCAATCTTTGGAGAATCTTTGGATTCTTTGTACTTAAAGTTTCTTATATCGGTGAAGTGACCAACAATACCTGCAGCTGCTGCCATGGCAGGAGACATAAGATGGGTTCTCGACAACGCACCTTGTCTACCACGGAAATTTCTGTTTGAAGTGGAAGCACATCTTTCGTAAGGGTCTAGGATGTCTGGATTCATACCCAAACACATGGAACAACCAGCTTCTCTCCATTCAAAACCTGCAGCTTCGAAGATTTTGTCCAAACCTTCAGCTTCCGCTTGCTTTTTAACGAGACCCGAACCTGGGACAACCAATGCGAGTTTGACGCTGTCGGCCTTCTTATGACCACTTACCACCTTTGCAGCTTCCCTCAAATCTTCGATACGTGAATTGGTACATGAACCAATGAAAACCTTGTCGACCTTCAAATCCTGCAATGGAACATTTGCTTCTAAGCCCATGTAGTGAAGGGCAGCCTCAACACCACTTTTAGCGATTGGATCAGAGAAATCCTTTGGATCTGGCACTTTTGCGGTAATTGGCAATGCATCCTGTGGAGAATTACCCCAAGTGATGGTTGGAACGATATCTTCCGCTTTGATTATCACTTCCTTATCGAACTTGGCGTCCTCATCGGAGTATAGTGAGCTCCAGTATTTCGTTGCCTTCTCCCATTCGCCACCCTTTGGCGCTAGGGGTCTACCCTCGATATAATCAAAGGTGATTTGATCAGGAGCAATCATACCTGCTCTAGCACCTGCCTCGATGGCCATGTTACAGATTGACATTCTAGCCTCCATACTCAAATCTCTGATCGCCTTACCTGCAAACTCAATGACGCAACCGGTACCCCCGGCAGTACCAATGACACCAATGACGTGCAAGACTAAATCCTTGGAAGTAATACCAGGCTTCAACTCGCCGTCGATCCTAATAAACATATTCTTAGATTTTCCTTGAATCAAAGTTTGTGTTGCTAAGACGTGTTCAACCTCCGACGTACCAATACCGAAAGCCAATGCACCGAACGCACCGTGAGTGGAAGTATGCGAATCACCACAGACGACGGTGGTACCTGGTAGAGTGAAACCCTGTTCTGGACCAACAACATGGACAATACCTTGTCTATCGTCGGTCATACCGAAGTACGCCAAGTTGAAGTCTTTGACGTTTTGTTCCAAAGTTTCAACTTGAAGTCTGGAATCTTCTTGATCGATGAAAGTGGTAACGTTTTTGAAGTTTTTTCTGGATATAGTTGGAATGTTGTGGTCAACCGTAACCAAAGTACAATCTGGTCTTCTGACCTCTCTGCCAGCGGTCTTTAAACCCTCAAATGCCTGTGGGGAAGTGACTTCGTGGACCAGATGTCTGTCGATGTAAATCAAGCAGGAACCGCTGTCGTCCTGATGCACAATGTGATCTTTAAAAACCTTGTCGTACAAAGTACTCATCGTGTGTGTTTGTCTGTTGTTGTCAAAAGAAATGGATAATAGTCTTTTCGAGTTGCCCAAGGAAGAACCGTTCTTTCTCCACCTATATATATCAGGCCAGCGATGACAGTCACCGCCACCCAGCTCCGGCGCCGGGGCACCCGCATCTGCACCTCCGGTACCGGCGCAGTCCAGCCAGTGGCGGGCCGCGAAAAGGTAAGGCCGGTACCGGCCCGGTATCGCACGCTTGACCGTTGCCGTCTGCTCTTATCGCATCTCCGTGAGTTGTAAGTCACTTGCATCAGACCGATGTCTATTCATACATACATCTGTACGACTATATACATATATACAAAAGCCACGGGGTCCAGATCAGCGCTTGGAGTACTTCCAGTACGCACCCACCGCACACAGCGACAATACGGCAATCTCAACCGCCTTGAGAATGCGCTGCTGTCTCCTCTCTCTCTGGATACACTGAGAGTACGGAATGTCCCCTCTAAACGACACCATTGTGTACAGTGGAATCCAGTATCCGGGTATATATCTACCCAAAATTGCGTCCAGAGATTTTCTGAACAGGTACGCAGATGATACCACCTTGGAGGACATTTCCTTGTAGTTGTCAAGTGCAAGTTTTAATATTGCTTTGAGATCGTCGTGTCTTTCTTTGGTATACTCATCAAATGCCTCTTCTCTCGTTTGACATTTATCCAGTAACTCTAATAGAATCCTAACATCCTCAAACCCACAGTTCATACCTTGCCCATAGAATGGAACCATCGAATGTGACGCATCTCCAATTATGATGCATTTATCCGAATAGTTGTACTTGTCACACGTGACTTGCATCAATGCGCCCTTAGGATTTTTCGTGAAGACTCTGACGATGTTTTCCATACCGATGTATTTAACGGCATCGGGGAAGTTAGTCTGAAAAAATTCGGTAATCTTCTTCTCCTCGTTTAATGATTCTGTCAGCTGCCAGGGTCCAAAAAATGTGGAGGTGAAGGATCCATCCTCATTGGCTAGTGCAATCAACATGAAATCTTTACGTGGCCAAATGTGCAAATGGTTCGGATTAAGTGAAAATTCACCATTGGCGCCCGGTGGAATGTATAATTCTAAATAACACTTGTCAATATACTCTTGTGAATAGTTCATGCGGACGTATTTCTGCATCTGATATCTGACATTTGAATAAGACCCATCTGCCCCAACAAGGAAATCAAAATCGAATTCTAAATCTTTCTTAGTCTTCTGCAAACTATCATCGTCGGTATCGTGCAAACACGTTACTGTCGCACCTCTGGTATTAAAGGACAAATTGCTTATCTTGTGGTTGAACAGTATCCTGATTGGATTACTTGCCTTCTCATTGAATCTTTCAATCTCATCAATCAAGTTCTCATTCAATTTCGCCCTATCGATAGAATTAATATGTTCACCGAATAATCCGTAAATTTGACTCTCCTCCTTACCATCCAAAGTATGAATCATTCGCCCATGCATCGGAATGATTCCTTCCAAGACACGTTCACTCATCTTTTTATCAACGAACTCTAATCCACGTATACCACGGTCGCTGACGGCAAGATTAATCGAGCGTAAATTCTTCTTGCCTATTTCATTACCAACTCTTGGATCCGGTCTCAAATCGAAAAGCGTGACGTTGTATCCACGATGTCCTAGTCCTAAAGCCATTAATGTCCCGACAAGACCGGCACCAACCACTGCTACCGAAGGTGACATCTCTTTGCTTAGTCTACTGCTGTATTTTCAAGGTTGCACGGGAAAAATGCAAACCAACCTTGATAGGAATCATAAAGCTCAAACCAAAATTTCAAATTTCTCGCAGTCTTACTAGAAATCAAGCTGTCTCACCAAGCGATCGGAATTATATTGATGATTGCACCTCATTACATTTTGACTAAGGCCTTCGGGCTATGTGTAATTTATTTAACAGCGGCTAGTCAATAACCCCTGTTTTAGATTGGGTTTTAAACAGCTCTTCAGATCGCCCAACCGGCACAAATGTACATCAAGTCTTCGTTGCCTTGTTAGTTGTTATAATTAAAATACTTATCAACACTGCTTAAACTACACTACAAAAGTACTAATTTCTAAGTACATCACGAAGGTATCCACCCAACTTCTCTGCACCCTGTTCGAATGCGCCCTTGAGGACATTGAGATCGTCTCCCATATACTTTTCCGCAAATTGCATCACCTGTTGTTCGATATCAACATTACCGTCGTTTTGTCTGGCATGTGACGCATCATCTTCACCATAATAGTCAGAAGAGGAAATGGATTGCGCATTAGAAAAAGACTGTAGTTTGGTTCTTGCCTCTTGGGCCTTGGATTCATCGTAGCTCCCAAGACCGTAAAACTGATCTGAGGATATACCCTTTTGGCTACCAAATCTTTTGGAAACATCTCCAGTATAATCAACTTCTTTGTATTTTTTATTCTGGCTTGCGTTAGCATTAACTGGCGCAGTTGATGCAGTCATACCAAAACCAAGCTTGGCAAAACTCTGTCTAGTGTCTTCAGTATCATTGATTTTTTTGGATGATGTATTAGAAGTTAAAATGGAAGATTTCGATTTCTCAGAATTTTGAGAGTTGAAAAGAGAGATTGGTGCATTCTTAGCGTCTGCAGCTGATGAAGTCGTCTTAGGGGTCGTGGTGGCGATATTAGAATCTTCATTTGGATTGTAACCTAAATTCTTAATTTCTTGTTCTTCCTTCTTCGCCTCCTTTTCAAATTCGTCAAAATCAATATCATCCGCAACAACCTTCTTTATGTTCAACTTAGCCTTATTTCTAACAGCTGAATTACCACCACCAAGAATATTTTTCTTACCCAAAGAACCACCCTTTGCCCCAATCGTTTTATTAACGACTCTTCTAACAGGTGCTGCTTTAGTACTGGATTCAACCTTATTAAGACTTGAGTTACTGTTATTCAGTGGAGTTATTGGTCTCGAGTTCAATGGTGACGAGCTGTTGGTTGGTTTTTCCCATTTAGAGAAAAAATCATCATTTGATGATGCGCTTCCTTCTTCCTCGGTATCAAAATTAGTGTCACCATCATCCCATTCCAAAATATCTGGATGTCTCTTAGTATCGTTCAAGACTCTTGTTTCCAGCTTCTCCTTATAGTTAGTACCAACTGGCGAATCGTAAATTTGCTTTGGTCCATTTCTCAATATACTGGCACCCCCGTTTTTGTTAATGAATTCTTTAAAACGGTCATTACCACCACATTTCATGCTTCTCAATTGCTTATTCGTCCATTTGGTGTCCAGAACGGAAGATTTGACAAAAGAAATATGCACACCCATGTTTCTGTGGTTAGCACTACATTGCAGACAGATGAAAATACCAAATGGAATGGATGTCCAGGTAGGATTTTTGGCGTTACAGTCGAAACACTGTTTATTGGCCGGGTTCTTCTGCAGCTTGGTGAAAATCTTTTTAATGGTCTCTGTGGAAGCAAATTCGTCTTCGGCACACATGTTTGATGATCTGCACGTAGTTCCAAAACACGCAGCAAGAAAACAAACAGCACATTAAGAATCTTCTCAAAGCTGTTCACACATCAAGTTCGCTCCTTTCTGCGCCTTTGGTTTAATTCTCAACTGAAATTTACGTGAACACGATGTTTACATTTGGTATCACATTGTTGTCTTTTGTGTTTTAGACGGTTCAGAATCGAAATCGGCAGTAGATTGACAATGCCACAGATTACAAAGAGACACAGACAGACCAGGGAGTCAGAACCTGGGCGTAAAAGGGTGCCCAGTATGGGGTTAATAGATGCACAACAGACATATAATGCGGGTAATGGGACGAGCGATATAGAGGATGAAAATTTACGTGTTTTAACCAAAGAAGATTTTGAAAATGCAATCAAGTTGGTGACAAATAATAAAATCAATAGCACTAATACGTGGGATGTCCAGCTTATTGAGTATTTTTACGATATGAACCATCTGAGATCGGATGATGGAGTATCAATCAATTTTCAAATGGCGTCTGCCACCTTAGACGGTTGCACGAAAGTTATATCCAAAAGAGTGGATTCAGTCGCTGTTGACACAGATGCGTTGATACAAATATTGGCTTTAAATAACGATAGCAAGGGTAGGAAAAAAAAGTCAAAACTTAGTGGAGACGATGATGATGAAGACGATGAAAATGACGAAGAATATGATCCGAATCAAGCTAAGAAGAAACGTGCAGATGCAGCAGAAAAAAGAGAGAGAGATGGGTTTTGCACGACTATGGATCGGCTTAAATTTACTGACCGCCACTTGCAATTTGCTACCATTGATCCAGTCTTCAGAAAAATGCTTGCTGATTTTGATGAAGGAGGTTCCAAATCATTGTTGCTAAACAATTTACGGATGTCGGAGGACGGGAGGGTGCTTTTAGATGATGCAACAACTAAAACTTCAATCTTTGAAGATAAAGGCGAAGACTACGATGCTGAAAAATCGGTAGTTAAGGAAGAAATAAATGATGAATCAGTCGGTAAATACGACCCCAATGATGACCAAATGGAGATGTATGAAGACAAAGAAGAGGTGAAAATTGAACATAATGCATTGGTCTCATCACTGGTTGATTCTTTTAAACTTGTCATCAACAATAAACAGTTTGCCGCACTCGAGATATGTGACGAAATGTCTGAAATCAAGGCGAGTATTGAAGATTTAGACTATGGACAACAGTTTGTCAGTAAAATGGTTGAAAAAAATGAAAAGGAAGATAAGACGAATGATGATGTCAAAATGCCCGAATTCAACGTCGATTACGATTACGATATTGAAAATTTTGACTTAAATGCAGATGAAAATGTTGCAAATATGAATGGCTTCAACTTGTCTGAACATACAAATTTGGATATGGATATTGCTTCTGAATCATATCAATTGTATAATAGTAGCAAAGCGAATATTGTCCACACGGTAAGTGATGAAGATATCGTCAAACGAGAATCGTTGTTAATGGCTGAATTGGATAAAAGGTCTAATATAAGGAGGAGAAACCATTGGAAAATTCGTGCAATAAATTCTAAATTGAATGACACAAATGCTGAAGATTTTCACCAAGAGGAAAACGGGCATATCAGTAATGAGTCCACAAAGTTAACGAGGAAAAAACCTAAAAGTAAAAAAAACGAGTATGTTATTGACTTTATGACCGATTCCGCAGATACAGATACGGCTACGTTATTTTCGAAGCCCACACGTCCGTTGAAAGGCCTAAATCCAGATTTGGTGAATGTCGAATTGACGACCTTACCGGACATGAAATTGTGGAATGCGGAAAGGTTGGTCAAGTCATTGCTTAAGCCAAAAAGAAGGTTTAGAAACATATTTAGTGGACGCAGGTCTACAAAGATGGGATCGGAATTGTATGCAGATCGAGAATTTTGGGCATCTAAGTATAACGATAAAGATACAACTATACCACTGGAAAGAAATGACATCGATGAAGATGCCGCCGACTTTTTGTATGAAGTGATGGATAAAAATAAAGACGATGAGGAGATAGATGGGGCGACAGCTGATAATAACGTGCTGGAAGATTTCGGGGACTTGGATCCTGGAGTCTATGATTTTGATGCGCCGATAGGGCAAGACGATATGCCGGTAGCAGATACTGCAACTACTCCAAAGGCCGAGGTTATACCCGCTCGGGGCTCGTCGTGGCGGAAAGATAGCATCCATTTTGAAAAACGTTCCAAGAAGATCAATGTTAGACTGCTCAAGCACAATCTATGGGAAGTCACCAAAACGAAAACTAAGGATGAACAAGATATGAGGCTTTCAGATATTGTTAAGGATACCATTGACAGATATCAAGGACGTGAAAAATCTGATCTATCCACATCGTTCTTTTTCATTTGCATGTTGCATATAGCCAACGAGGAAGGAATCGTTATTGAGAAGACCGACGATATGAAGGATTTGATAATCCATCAGAAACCAAACTAGACGCCCAAATAGAGTTTATAAAGTGTATTTTTAGATGTATAAAATGGATTAAAAAAACAACTATATAGATATATACATTACTCGTTGGCTGGGTCGTTGATTTCGTCGTGGATACCACCGACTGTATCGTTAACATCCGTACTTGATGGTACTTCATCATTATCATCTGCATTTGACAACACTTTATTGTTGTCAAAATATATTTCCTTTGTTCTACTGACAAAATGAGACCAACTAGCCGACACGAAGTCGTAGGCGACATAGGCAGATATGCAAATCCAGATGGTGGAATATATCCATGACTCAACACTCACAAAACTTTCAACGGCCAAAAACGCAGAGATACCGTCCAAGGGTTCAGGAATGAATTTCTTGTATTCACGCTGAATAATGAAGAAGTCAGGCCTAACATAAGATTTGGCACAAATCTCAAATACTTCTGCAATACTTCGAGCTCTATTTATCTTTTGTATAAATTGATCATCCATTGCACCTTGAACAGTTAATGAGAAGTGTCTTGCCGCTATGAAATTTATGAGTCTAATGATAAATACGGTCAGACACGCATAAAAGTACTTGTTGATATGATTGGCATTAGTTCCCCTCATAGTGAGGTTAGATGCGATGAACGTTAAAAGAAATAAGGCTGACCACTTTGAGATACTTCTGGTGTAGATGATCGTACCAAAAAATGGATTACTGCATAGAGTGAGTCCAATAGTATGTACGAATTGTTGAATTGCCTTCCGACGGACGAATCTGGCGATTTCACTGTTCAAAAGCAAATATAGTTGTTGTATACATTTCTTCCAGTTATTTAATGCAATTTCCTTAATTGCGTTAACTCTTGAGTCTTTAGGGGAGACAAAAATTGCAACTCTAATTGCATCATATTGTTGCATGACATAGTTTTGCATAATTTCACATTGCGAAAGGACGACCGTAGTTAACAAAACACTATACGTATCAACTTTGTAAAATTCAGTTGGCAAGTTCATAACTTTTTCAACACCTGTCAGTTTGATGAACATCTTACCAATGAAAATGTTGGCAATATATAGTGCCAAAGTAATGAGCATGGAAGCTGACCAAAGCGATGCGAAAAGAGCAAGCAATCTTAACCTGAAATTAGGTGGTCTGTAAACTATGGTATATGTAGTAGCATCTAGTGGATCCACATCATTGTATGGGTTATACTTTTCATCATCGTCGGAATATTCAGGGATGGGTGCTAACAATCGATCTGATTTTGTCACTGGGACAAACAAGGTTCTTACAAAATTTCTTGAAACGTGATCATCATCAGGTGCACGAACGTAATTACCATCAGGAACAAAACAACAAAGTACAGTTGGATTAGCTGCAAAATATGCTTTTGTCTCAAATTCTAACACTGGGTTTGCAAAATCTGGTGTGGGGTTACTAAGTCTTGCAAAAATAGTCTTGTATATGATCCTACCGCGTTCCTGTGGAACATCTTTGTTTAACAAAAAGGAGGATAGACGCAATTTCGAGGATGTAAACTCAAATACAAATTGCCAGTATTTCAAAAAGGTGTTTTCCAAAAATCCACCAATAATAAACATCAACGCGAAGGAAACACGCTCATAGAAAAACTCGTTATGGAATGGCAAAATTTCCCATGGACTGAAAATACGTAACCCCCAAGAAACCAATGAAAATTCCACGTGAATGTATACGCTGTAGACTGCTGCAGATAGTACAATTCTTGAAAATCTAAGAGAAAACGGTCTCATCAATGCATCATGTACAAGCTGAATGTTTGGATCATCTGATGGTCTGATAAAAAAAAGAACACCGGTTCTCAAAATCTTTGCACGAATCATTGAAACAAAGGAGGCAAAAAAGTACATGAAAAACGTACCAAGGAACCAGTTAACAACGAGTCCAAATGCATCTGTGCCCAAGAATGGAGGATCAAGTTTATAATTGTAGATATCTTTATTGAAAATAGGCACCAGTGCAAATTCAATCTGTATACCACAGAATAGAGGAAATACCGCCCATTCTATGGCAATTAAGGTGAACACTTTCACCATTGAGGTGATTTGCAAAAGTAAAATGTATACGGCTCTGTAAGTGCCTGACAACGGGTTAGTTGGGGTGCAACTAGCTTCCATCTTTTTCATGCATAGGAAAACAACCAATCCAACGAAAGCGTATCCTAAAAGTATGACCGAAATACGTTCACTAGATTGAGAAGTTGGGGTCCAATTGACCGAATTAAGGTAAGCTGATTTGAATGGGAGGTAGAACGTTCTGTGAAAGAAAGCAACCATTAGTCGAGGAACGATTGAGTCGGCGTATGCAGATGCGAATGATTTTGGTATCAAATTGTTTATTGGAATAATGTAGGGATATAGTGATTTCCATGTGGTTGAAACCACTATTCCAAGAGAGCTGTCCAATAAAAGTAATAAGAGCATTCCAATGTATGTGGGTATAAGCTTGAAACATACAAGTACCACGGCCGAAACTAGGTTTGCAAGGAGAGTCAATTGTAAGATAAAAGTTATGTTTTTCTTACCGTCCCACAGACCTTCTGGTTCTGCCTGAACAGGAGCTGGAGCAGCAAGAACTGGAATAGCATCAGCATGAAGAGGAGGATCAGGATGATGTTGTCGATCCATCTGTGGTGGTTGTGCAAAATTATTTGGAACATCTGCAAACGCTTGACGGACAGCGGGAGGATTTGCCGGCCCCCTAGCTTCACTTATGAGTGTTTCCTCAATCGAATCTTCAATTGGTATATGTATCCCATCTCTCAATCTGCAAGTATCGAATCTCGCCTTTTTGTCAATATCCAACAATCTACGTATTTCAAGAGGAGTTGGGTTTTCCAAAGAGTTAACAAATTGTAAATCTTCTGAATATTTTGGCTCGAGTTCCGGTTTCCTACTGACCAAATAATTTACAGCCGGCACAATTGAGTTTTTCATCTCTTGGATTTCCTCGTCTCCAAATACGTGATCCTCGTCATTCCATCCCATGAGAGTGTACACTTCCAGAATTTCTGCTCTTATCTGTTCCAACTGGAAGGCTCTCAGCTGTTCCAACCGCCTGTGTTGTTGTAACAGATCGTTCAATCTATTCAATCTTGTAGGTTCGATTCCAATTTTCTTATTAATGATTTTCTGGAACCCTTCATCGCTAACAAATGAGTTTTGGATGAGGATCATGGATAGGATGACCACTGCATACGTCAGCCCAATGACGAATCCCTTGATAATTGTTTCGTTGAAGATGTTGAATAGATTAGTAAAGTTATTATCTGACGCCTGCGAGTCGCCATGTAGCAATGCTTGAATTGCATTGTTGAAGGGGACGGGGACACCAATTTGCCAGTTTGTGACTTTATCGCAGACAGAGATTACAAACGGGATTTCAAATAAACCGCAAAATACCATCAGTGAATATTTGACGAATTCGTATTGGTACCTAAGGAGGTCTTTAAAGAGTTGTACTACTATGATTCTCAATGGCAATTTTTCGGGGACGTTATCGTTGTATATAACTTTGAAATTGAATTTTGTGTGACAGATATCACAGGAGTCCTTGTTGGAATGTTCGAGCCAGAATTGTAGACAGTCTTGATGGATATATTTGATGGAACCTCTGCATTTGCAGGGATGAAAGAGAGGTTGTTCGGGGGTGGCCTCGCATCGACACACACGACAGCATTCCGACATTGTTAATTATGAAATGCAGGCAAACTATGGTTTATGAAGTACGGGTTTAAAAAAAAAGGGGAGAAGAAACGGGAGGAAGAAGAGGAAGGGAACTTGCAAAGCACATTGGAGCTGGAAAAAAATTGGGAACATGAATCAAAGCCAGTCAAGTGAAATCGAGAGTGAAGGCGTGTGCGAGTTGGTGAAGAAATGCGTACTGTGGCGAAGCCGATGTGTGTGAATAATGTGTGTGTGTATGCGTGTAGAGGTAATAACGTATGCCTTTAAAGGCTTGAGTAAGTCGCTATACATACACATATATACAAATCGAGGTCATGAGTGATGATATGAAACGATGTATCGGGCCTGAAGCAGAAGTTAACGGAATCAAAAGACAAAAGAGTGGTGTTGGTATTAGTGGTGGCGATGGCGATGGGGGTGTTACTAGTGTGGGCGCCGTTCCGCTAGATGTAGCCAGGGCACAGGAATACTTGAAGGAGAGGTACGAGATTATGACGGACGTGAGTTTATCCAACAAGCTTCTACAGAAGAAGCTGGAGGAGGACGAGGGGATTGAAGAGAGCAGCGATGAGGAACAAGAGGACGGAGAGGGGGAAGGAGAGGATTTTGAGGATTTACTGGAGCTGTTTGACATCAATCCGGAGGAAATTGATTTGGACATGTCACTGAATGAACGTAGGAAGCTGCTTATTGACAGCATGGACGAGAAGCAGCTGAACCGGTACGAGTTCTTTCGTCGGACGAACTTGAACATGGGCGGGATCAAGAAGTTGGTTAACAGCGCCACGGGGGTGGGCGTGAGCAGTGAATTTGCCAAATTGCTCGGTGGGGTGGGGAAGGTGTTTGTCGGAGAGGTGGTGGAGGCGGCCAAGCAGGTGCAGCGCGAGGAGTGCGAGGCGCGCGTGGCGGAGCAGTTGCGGCACCGCGAGCGCTTGCGCCGTTGGGAAGAGGCGGGTGGCGTGGCGGGTGGCGCAGCGAACGTGAAGCCCGCGTTGCCGTCGTTCTACGAAGCGCTGCTGCAGCTGGAAACCGGCGCGTCGCTGGGCAGCGTGCGGCGGCGGTGCGAGGGCGACGGCCACGCGTACGACACCTTCCGTGTGGTGGTCCCAAAGGGCGAGGCGCAGCTCACGCCGGATCACGTGCGTGAGGCGTGGCGCAGGCTCCGCGACGAAGGGCGGCGTGGAACGTTCTAGTGGTCTCTGGGAGGTACAGCGATGGCACTCGGAGTTTGATGCAGTGTCTGTTCCGGGTTTTCCCATGTCGCGGCCCATTTCTAGTGTGTTCCACGGCATCCCATAGTGGGGTGACCGGGTGGCAAACGCTGCTCGGGCATATGGTTATAAAAGGACTGGTTTCGCCACCACTATCTCTGCTTCTCCTCCTTCAATTGCTTTTCTTCTCTATATATTACATACAGACAACAGTCAATTAATATTTATATTACACAAAAAAAATGTCAAAAGCCGTTGGTATTGATTTAGGTACTACATACTCATGTGTAGCACACTTCGCAAACGACAGAGTCGAAATTATCGCAAATGATCAAGGTAACAGAACCACTCCTTCCTTTGTTGCATTCACAGACACCGAAAGATTGATTGGTGAAGCTGCTAAAAATCAAGCTGCGATGAACCCAGCCAACACCGTCTTTGATGCAAAGAGACTGATTGGTAGAAAGTTCGATGACACCGAGGTCCAAACCGATATGAAGCATTTCCCATTCAAGATTATCAGTGACGGTGGTAAGCCAAAGATTCAAGTTGAATACAAGGGCGAAACTAAGGTTTTCACTCCTGAAGAAATCTCTTCAATGATTTTAACCAAGATGAAGGAAACCGCTGAAGCCTTCCTGGGTACCAAAGTCAATGATGCAGTCATTACAGTTCCTGCTTACTTCAATGACTCCCAAAGACAAGCTACTAAAGATGCAGGTTCAATTGCTGGTTTGAACGTTTTGAGAATTATCAACGAACCAACTGCCGCTGCAATTGCCTATGGTTTAGATAAGAAAGATTCAGGTAAGGGTGAACACAACATTCTTATTTTTGATTTAGGTGGAGGTACTTTCGATGTCTCTCTTCTTTCCATCGATGAAGGTATCTTTGAAGTCAAAGCTACTGCGGGTGATACTCATTTGGGTGGTGAAGATTTCGATAACAGATTAGTTACCCACTTCGCCAACGAGTTCAAGAGAAAGAATAAGAAGGATTTAACTGGTAACCAAAGAGCATTGAGAAGATTAAGAACTGCTTGTGAAAGAGCAAAGAGAACTTTATCTTCATCTGCGCAAACATCAATCGAAATTGATTCTCTTTTTGAAGGTGTCGATTTCTACAGTTCGATCACAAGGGCAAGATTTGAAGAATTATGTGCTGACTTATTCAGATCAACTTTAGATCCTGTCGAAAAAGTTTTGAAGGACTCTAAATTGGACAAGTCTTCCATTGAAGAAATCGTTCTTGTTGGTGGTTCCACCAGAATTCCAAAGGTTCAAAAATTAGTATCTGATTTCTTTAATGGCAAAGAACCAAACAAGTCAATCAACCCAGATGAGGCCGTTGCTTATGGTGCCGCTGTTCAAGCTGCTATCTTGACTGGTGACCAATCATCAAAAACTCAAGACTTGTTATTATTGGATGTCACTCCATTATCTCTAGGTATTGAAACCGCTGGAGGTGTCATGACCAAGTTGATTCCAAGAAACTCCACCATTCCATGTAAGAAATCCGAAACTTTCTCAACATATGCTGATAACCAGCCTGGTGTCTTAATTCAAGTCTTTGAAGGTGAAAGAGCAAAGACAAAGGATAACAATTTACTGGGTAAGTTCGAGTTATCTGGTATTCCACCTGCTCCAAGAGGTGTTCCACAAATTGAAGTCACATTTGATATTGATGCTAATGGTATTCTGAATGTTTCTGCGCTTGAAAAGGGTACTGGTAAGACTCAAAAGATTACAATTACCAATGATAAGGGTAGATTATCCAAGGAAGATATCGAAAGAATGGTTTCTGAAGCTGAAAAATTCAAGGAAGAAGATGATAAGGAATCAAAGAGAATTGCTGCTAAGAACCAATTGGAATCTTATGCCTACTCATTGAAGAGCTCTGCAAATGAAGCACAATTCGAAGAAAAGGTTGGTGCCGAAGATAAACAAAAGTTAATCTCCAAAGCTCAAGAAGTTATCGACTGGTTAGATTCAAACCAAACTGCTGCTACTGAAGAATTTGAGGATAGATTAAAGGAGTTAGAACAAGAAGCTAACCCAATCATGCAAAAACTATACGCTGCAGGTGGTGCTCCAGGTGGTGCAGCTCCAGGTGGTTTCCCAGGTGCTGGTGCTGGTGCCGGTGATGCTGAACCAGCTGGTCCATCAGTCGAAGAAGTCGATTAAGCTTGATTCCATAATGATTTTATAATGATTTTATATCAACTAATATATTTATATAGTATTTAAAGAGTTGAAATAGTAACATATTTTATGAAAGGACGTAGTAACCGTAGTAAGAGGTGGAAACCAATCCCAATGCAGTAAGCATCAAAGGCACAGTTTTCTGGAAATCCGTGGCTACACATCTAGCCAAACCAGCAACCAACAAAATGAGAGATGCAGCCAATGACGTTAAAGTACCGGAACGTCTGCCTTGGGAGGCCAACGCGCCACCGACGAAGAAGATGATGGAGACAAATCCGCCTGAGAGAAGGGATGGAACGGATCCCTTTTTAATGTAGCCCATGAGGGCGCCAACTAGCGTGAGTGAGCCCAGTACGTATGATGACAATGCTGGCATATCTGGTGTTTCCTGAAAAAAAAAACTATTCTAGATAGTCTTCGTTTCTGGAAGAACAGTGGTTTGTTAATCCGTGCCAAATATGCTGGGGCAAATTGTTTCGTGATGGTGATAGTGGGGCGGTGAGGGTGGCTTTTTTCTGCGGATTCATGAAAGCCACCTGATGCGTGTGGACCTGTAAATCATCTCTAAATCCATTTCATCCTTATTTAGGACATTTTACTGAATTCATTGAGATGTACATAATTCGAATTCAATCTTCTCAGGACAAATAGATTTTTTGTCATTTTCGAAAAAAAAAGCTCAGCATAGCATCTAAAACTGTCAGACTTTGGGACAAACATGGTTGGTAAAACTTGAGAAATTATGCATAAATGCTGTTTCAGCTGTTCTGTACGTCCCATTTTCATGAAGGGATTTAGTCTTACAGGCACATCTTTTCATATATTTTTGGATGAGAAATCCTGAATCGCCGTTTCGATGCCGTCATCGTCATCAAAGTGTGCTTTTACCGTTTTATAATTGTTAGCGCCATCATCTACTCAAGATAGAAATTAAAACGAATGAGGTTTCTGCACTCCGTATACGTGTTGCCGCACTCGTCAACATGATCAATGTGGAAGGAAAGCAAGAAGCAAGTCATGAAAAATATCATGCTAATACATTTTTGTTTTAATGATTTACCACTCGCTGACCCATTGCCTCTTGCTGACCTTGAATTTGAACGTGCCCAAGTTTTTTTAAAATTTGATGCTATTAGTTATAATGTGCATTGATATCTCTCAGAAAATCCTAATGTAATGTCTAAGTTTCTGATTTGGCTGAAGCATAAGTTACTGTATTTAACGTTTTCATGTTGCTTGTTGCTGTAACAAGGGTAGAAAGACGGATTTTATTTGTAATGACGCCTTACAGAGACATTCGTTAGTATACTGAATCAGCCCCTATTTTTGTCATACCATGTTCGACGTTAACCATTGTTTCAACTTTTTTGAAAAAAAAAAAAAAAGAATTTCAAAACAAAATAGAAAACACCTTAATCTTCTCTGTCTGAAAATATCAATGTTTTCAGCTGGGTTATTAAGTTTCAGTTTTCTTCCTACCGATGGTTTCGGCACGATGTTCTTCACCTGTAACGCTTCATCTAACAAAAACTCTAAGTCACGTGACCTCACCGATACTTGGTTTTGAGAAACGCGTTTTTTTTCTCCTTCTTACTATTGCCTTTGCTTTGGCTTGTTTGGCGTTTGATCTGATGAGCCCAATTAATTGTTTTAATCTGTTAGTTAAAAAACACTACGGCACTCATGGGTAGACTAGTTGGTTTAGAGTTGTACAACTTTAAGTCATATAGGGGTAAGACTCTTGTTGGCTTTGGCACTTCTTTTTTCACTTCAATAATAGGGCCAAATGGATCTGGTAAATCAAATATGATGGACGCAATTTCATTTGTTTTAGGTGTGAGGTCCAACCAACTAAGATCCAAAAATATTAAATCATTAATATATAGAGGTATAATTAGCGACAAAGACGAAAATAAGGCTGAAGATGAAGAAGAAGATGGCGATGGCGATGGTGCAGAAAGTGATTTAGATGCTGATATGGATTCGGAAAGTATCAATGCCGAACAATCAGATGAACTCTCGGATCCAAAATCAGCATATGTCACTGCCATTTATGAAAAGGATGATAAAGAAATCTTGAACTTGAAAAGACAGATCAATCCAAATGGCTCAAGTTCTTTTATTGTTAATGGTGTTAATGTTTCAGTTAATCAATACTTAAAAATTCTAAAAGATGAAAATATTCTCATTAAGGCCAAAAACTTTCTAGTTTTCCAAGGTGATGTTGAAAAGGTCGCATCTCAATCAGCGCAAGATTTAACTAAGATGATTGAAAATATTAGTGGATCTATCAATCTAAAGAAAGAATTTGATGAATTGAAGGATGAAAAGGAGGCAGCACATGATTCAACCGCTTTGAAGAACTCTCAAAAAAGAAATTTAAAGGACGAAATTAAAAATTTAAAGGCAAAATGTATCGAAGCCGATCAATTCGACAGAAAAACTAAAAAATTAGAAAATTTAATTGTCACCAAGTATCTGTCAAAATTGAACTATAATGAGAGGTTATCTGGTAAATTAGAAGCTGACCTTGAGTTGGAAAATGACAGACTAGATTCTTTGAGCTCAGCTTTTGAATTAAAGCAAAACGAGTATAAAGATTTTATTCGTACACAATCAGATGAACATATGACAATCAAAGAGTACGAGTCTAAAATTGAAAATGATGAATCAATATTCAAATCAATTAAAACTTCTTTAATTCCATTGGAATCTGAAACGTCTCAGTTGGAAGAAAAAGTTAAAAGTTTTACTAAAAGGATAGAAATGTTGGAAACCGAAAAAAATGAACAGCAACTAGTGGTAAATGAATCGTACGATGTTTTGTCAACTATTAGAACAGCTTATGAAAATTTTCAGAGAAGTAAAGAACAAGATGATGATGATTCAAAAACCGTCTCTTCATATTCGTCAAATGTTGAAATGTTGACTGAATATAATGAATTGAGAGATCAATTTTTAGCTCAAGCTGGCATTTTGGAAACAAAATTAAATGAACTGAATGAAGAAAAAATAATCTCGGATAATGAAATTGGTATCTTAACTTCGTCAAAAGTGATTATAACTTCAAGAATAAATGATTTAGAGTCCAAAAAATCCATGTTAAATTTGAGAAAAAAACAAGTAGAATCTCAATTGAGTTCGAATACTATGTCAATAAAGAATTACAAAAAAGAATTGAACTCTTTAGAATCATTGCGTGAATCGATCAAAGAAAAAGAAAAAGGCTTAAATACCGAGCTAAAGGCTGTGTTGTTGAGACTAAACGAAATTAATGCAGTTCAAAGAGAAAATGCAAGGGAAAGGAAATCAAGAGAAACTTGTGCAGCTTTAAAAAGATTATTTCCAAATGTTAAAGGTTTACTGAATGACATTTGTAAACCGAAACAAAAAAAGTATGGTGCTGCACTGGCTGCAATCTTAGGTAAAAATTTTGATTCAATTATTGTTGATACAATTTCAACTGCTACTGAATGTATTGAGTATATGAAAGAACAACGATTAGGTGTTGCATCATTCATACCTCTAGATACAGTAAAAATTCAATCACTTGACTCAAATTTACGTAACTTATCTGAATATGCACGTCCAGTGATTGATATAATTTCGTATCCGCCGGAATTCGAGAAAGCTATCCAGTATGTTTGTGGCAACTCCTTGGTCTGTGACACAATTGATATTGCAACTTCATTGCGTTGGGGTAGAGGAATTGACGTTAAATTGGTTACGTTAGACGGTGCGCTGATTCACAAAAGTGGATTAATGACTGGGGGTGGTAACGAAAATTTCAATTTAAAGTGGGACAAATCTGAAGTTGGTCTGTTGAGTGAACGTAAGGAAGAGTTGACGTTAAAAATCTTCGAAATACACTCTAAAATCCCCGATGAAGTAAAGAGCCGTATTATTTCCGATGAAATTGAAAAACTAGAATCAAGGAATGTGGAGCATGACAGAAAATTGCAGGATATTTTAAGAAGTATAAGAGATCTTGAAATTGAAATTGACCATGAGCAAAAACTACTGAACGAAGCTACAGATAAGATAAATAAATTAACCAAAAAAGTTTCAAAAGTTGACGGCCAAATAAACATTGAAAAGGTGGAATACAGCAAATTTCAAAATGAGATTTACCATGATTTTTGTAAAACTTATGGCTTTGATAATATCGAAGACTATGAAATTAATTATAGTGCCAAACTCGTTAAAGAAACAAAAGAAAACATTAGCTATGTCAAAGAAATTCAACGTCTAGAAACAAAGCTAGATTTTGAACAGGGGAGACTTGAAGATTATAAAACGCAGGTACAAAAGTTGATGGGTGACAAAGACATGTTTCAACGAAGATGGCAAAAATTGAATACGGAACGTAAGGAAATTCAGGAAAAAATGGATGACCTCAGGAGTGAAATTGAAGTCACCAAAGAGGACTATAATAGATTGAAAAAAAAGGCCAAGACTTTGCTTTCAAAAGCCACAAATATGGAGTCTGAGATGGGTACTCTAAAAAGCGATATAAGGCAAGCGAAAAAAGAAATTTTGACAATCGAAGAAAACGTTGATGCCGTCAATCTTGATAACAGGAAACAACTGGTTAATGCCAAACTTGACAATGTTAAGTTACCATTTATTTCTGGTTCGTTGGATGATATTCCACTTGAAGATGGAAGTAAAGAACAGGACGAGCTGAGCCAAGAATGGAACACTATACTTTCTGACTTTGAGTTTGATTATTCAAAACTTGAGAATGAGTATTATATTATAATTGAAGGTGAAGACGATGACATGACTGAAGAAAATCCAGGAAATACGTTAGAAGTGGTGGAAGAAAGATGTAAGGCACAAATAGAAAGGCTTCAAGAAGAAGTTCGTAATATGCATCCTGATATACGGGCTCGTGAACATCTACAAATTGCTCAAGATAAATATAAAGAAGTTGAATCTGAATTTATAACTGCCAGAAATTCAGAGAAAGAAATTGTTGCCAGATTTGAAAAAATGAGGGAGGAACGTCACGAAAAATTCATGAATGCTTTTGATCATGTTTCTAATAATATTGATGATGTCTATAAAGAATTAACAAAATCCAAAGTTTCACCACTCGGTGGCTCTGCTTACTTAACATTAGAGGATGAAGACGAGCCATACTCATACGGTATTAGGTACCATATTATGCCACCGTTAAAGCGTTTCAGAGATATGGAAAATTTGAGCGGTGGTGAAAAAACCATTGGTGCATTGGCATTATTGTTTGCAATCCATTCATTTCATCCTTCGCCATTCTTTGTCTTAGACGAAGTTGATGCCGCATTAGATAATTCAAATGTTAATAAGATAGCAAATTACATTTCCAAACACAGGGGTCCAAATTTTCAATTTATTGTGATAAGTTTAAAAAATAACTTGTTTGAAAGAAGTGATTCTTTGGTTGGTATTTATCGAGATCAAAATTTGAATTCCTCTAAAATCTTAACTTTAGATTTGAGAGAGTATGCCTGAAAAGCTTGAATTTTCTTTGAACCAGTTGCTTACTAATTAATTGTATATTACCTATTTAATAACTCCACTCTATTTTATGTTATACTGCAAGAAAGAAAAATCCCTACACATGCATTCGACTTGCCAATGCCTCTAACATGAAAGCAGCCCAAGTATGCATTTTAAGAAAGAAGTTTTCATCTTGTAAAATCTCAACCATACTCTTAGCCTTGGGTAATCCCGCAGAACGCCTGAGATAAATATCGTTATTATGCAGATCTTCCGACACTAAGTTGGTCTGTTTGTGAACATGTCGTGCACTTTTGAGTATATTACCAACAACCTGATTTAAATTCGTCAATATGAATGTATAGTTAGCAATAATATCGGCTTCCCAATTGGAAGTCACAATAATTGAGTATTTCCTTTCAGAACCTCTAGCTGTTTTGTCCATAAGAGAAAAGGAAAGTGCTATGGAGTAGCCATGCTTGGAACTTCCGAACATTATTGGTTTGGTCAAATCAGCAGTGGTTTCAGCGGTAAACACTCTAACTATTGTCTGTCTGAGTGATGAGTACCTTTCTGTGTTTGTTGGAAATTGTGTAGATATGAAATACGTGTTCGCATGCTGTTTTGATCTTGATTTTAACGACGTGAGCCTTTTCTTCTGCTGTGATAAGTGTGAAGATGAGCTTAATAAATTAGATATCTGATCTTCTAATGTGAGTGTGGTCTTAGAAGAATTGTTTGTAACTTCTAAGTTACTATCTGAAGTAAAACTCTTATTATCGTCTGAAATTTTTGAGCTTGTTGTGTCATCAATTGGGGGGTTCTCTTGTACGCTTGGTATTCGAAGCATACAAGACTGGCAAAATTGTGATTCCGGGAGTTGTGGTGAATAAAAATTAGGTAATTCATCTGGATTGTTAACCGTCTGGGTACACATAATCATGGAAGGACCGTGTATTTCACAAAAGTGAGCAAGTGATACTATAAAGGTCATTTTCGTTTCCTCAAATCCACTTTTGTCCTGACCTTGCCAACAAAAAACAAACAATGATGTTGAACAGGAAAACCCATGTTGTGGAATTATTTCGGTTGAACTTCTTTTTTAGGTAGGCCTGGCGAGATTTGGAAATAGTCGATATTCATTAAAGCTCCGTTTGATTTTAGAGTTGCCGAACATATGTTATTTTACATCATTTACAATTTTTGTTACGTGTTTAAGTTAGAAAAGCAACAACAAGTGGCAAATTGTTGGTGAAGAATGACTTCTGTTCCACATCTTCAGGGCCAAATACAAGGGAGAAATGCGGAAAGCGAGACAGATGTGGATCATGTGCCATCAAACCAATTTATACGATCGTCCATACCTCCAAAACTCCTAGAGGTGAGGCATATAATATCAATACTGATTAGAAGAATCCATGTGAGCTTTACGGATTTGAGTACGCTAATTAATTCTGAGCCATCCAATGTTAAAAAATTAAATGGAAATGATTCTGATGATAACGAAAAAAACAATGATAATAATAATAGGATTAAAGATAAATACAAAGAAAAGTATGCAGAATTTTTGGCAAAAAAGTCAGAAAAAAAAAGCTTAACTACAGATAAAAAACACCTTTTAAGAAAGGGTAAATCAGCCTATGATTTGAAGAATAGCGTCAACTCAAATATTTTCGGAAAAGGTTCAGCAATCGAAAAACAACGCAAATCAAGTACTCAGGATGATAGTTTCATAGATGAAAACAGGCAACCAACGTTTTCAAACGACATTTTAAATCAATCTAAACAGATAAAAATGCAGTTAGAATTTCAAAAAATGTATGAGAACACATTTTTAGATTGCTTCTATACAATAAGTGATTTCTTGGATATAAATAATCCATACTTCATAAGTCGAGTTTTTTCCTCTCATGAAGAAATTGCTGATGACTTAGAACTTCACGTTTTGAAGAATTCAGCTACAATTAATCTATTTACAAAAAAACTTCAGAACTGGCAATTGTCACATCAATATCATGTTAAACTATCACTACTTGTAAACTTAGGAGATGATTTAGAATTAATCGAGAAACATATAAAAAATATTGACAATTTTCTATTGTTAAAGATGAGTGATAATTGTTATTATACTCTACCTAACCTTTCTGTGCCTTTTGCTGTTATCAGAATACTCAAATCAAATTACCTCGAAAAGACTATCGAAAAAAATGAAAATTTCCATTATAGACAAGATATGTGCACGTTTGATCAAATTATGACTATGAATAATTACTGCAGATGCTTTTTTGAACTTTTGGATGCAAAACACACATTGAGTGACAGAATATCTGTAGAAGTGAATAAGAAGAACAGTTTTCACAACTTATTAGACACTGAAAATGCTTTGAAATATTCAAACGAGCATTTGATCAGTGTTATTGATAGAAAAATATCACACAATTTTTATTTAAAGCGACGAATATCACAGCTTACCAAACTCAAAGAAAAGTTGGAATCTCGCATAACACAACTCAAATATCCACCTAAAACTCATAATTCAGAGAAAAGTGTTAATATTGCTGCTGAATCAGACTCAATTCAAAGAGAAAATATGAAGTTAACGTCACAGATAAATCTTCAAAAGGCAAGAATATCATCAACTATCCTATATATTTTTCCAATAAAACCTGTTGATGGAAGACATGATTTTTCTCTATTTCAAACAAGTTTTCCGTCATCACTAATCCCGCGTCCTAGGATTTCAGAAAATATAGATAAAACCACAATAATTCCTATTTCAATTATTTCATCGACGATAGTTCAAAGATTGACCCAAGTATCACGGCCCCACTCAGAGCGACTGAATTCGTTGATTGGATACATTGCATTAATTGTGGTCACAGTTGCTGATTTATTCAAAGTGCCACTAAGGTATCCAATTAAATATCTAGGATCAAATACATATATTAATGATCCTATATCAAATGTTACCAAGTCAATGAAGGATGATTTTCTGAAAAACAAAACGAATGATATCACGGTGACTAAGACAGCAACAATTTATCCGTTATTTATTTGTCAGAATGCAACATTAGCATTAAAATTTACGTACGCATTGCTTTTACTACGTAAAGATTTAGAACAACTATATGAGGTCGAAAAAATTGCTAAACTTGATGAATTTAACTTACTCATTGCATCGAAAATTTGGTTGACTTGTGTTGAAGGGTATTCAGAAGTAAATATACACGGCAATGATAGCGCACATGATGATGAGGACGACGATGATGATATTTCGCTTAGTGAATTGAATAATGATTTGAAAAATAACGCAATGGGCAATCTCAACAAATCAAAACTTAAAACTTTTGATTCAGTTTGCAACAATAGAAAAAATGAAGATAAATTATCGCCCCTGATCAGCGCAACCCTACGTGGACAGAATATATCAAGACGTATATCCAATAGTTCTAGATTCTCTAAAGTTTCAAGTGGTTCGGTGTCTGGCCTTTCTGTGGCTTCTGTTGGATCTAACGCTAGTTCCATCGTTAACGAATACAATTTGAAATTGCAGTCTGAAGAGAGGATCAAACATATTAAGAACCATTTACTAAAAGGTGCTGGCGGCGGTAAAAATTAATATATATTGAACTTGAAGTTTGATTCTTTTTTTCCACTTCAAAAAAAAGGTGAAAATGAAGTCACAGATGAATTATTAGAGTAAATAATGAATATATATATATTAGATTAGTAGATATGAAATCAAGCAGAAGAAAGGGAAAATAATTTGGCTAAAGCCCAACGAGTAAACGGATGTAGGTTCTCAGTTTCTGAAGACTGTGCTAAACTTTCAGTCACTGCTAATGTAATGGAAGAAACTCCTGCCTTTGACTTCCATTTTTTAATACCCGCAAAAAATTCTAATCCTAAAGTCAAGATTAGAACAATTGCAAGCACTAATGGACCAAACATACCATCTAAATGTTTACCAGAACGCATTTTGATTAGTTCTAATCTCTTGGTGTAAATTGCATAAGCCCAAACACCGCTGAATAGAGTTAAAACAAAATAGATGTAAGCTAAATCAGTGGCAAGTTGGGGAAAGTGAGAAGATTTAACACTTGAGTAAATTGTGAACGTTAGAGCGGCTAGCAAAGTTGTTACATGTAACCAGCGAACAAAAGTACGTTCATTTGCAAGCCAAACTTTAGCTTCAACTTTAACTGGACCAGATTGGCGAATCAATTGTGTTGGTTTTACAACTCCAGGTGGAAGTTCAATTTCTTCGTCCTCAGACTCATAACCATCTAGTTTTGACGATGAGAACATTGGCATTAAAATCTCAGTAATATGATTTCTCTTTCTTTTATGATCATGTGGAACTAATGGTAATCTTTGGTTATTGTTGGCGTACAAAGGTGGTACAGTAAAGTCAGTTTTGGTGGTTTGATCTGGTAGTGATGGGGGTAAGGAGTTCTCATCATCAGAAGAATCTGCATCTAAATCATCACCCTCATCATCCTCAATAATTTGATCCAGGTGAGTATCACCAGAATCAGTTTGTGGTTGAACGGCGCTACCAATTTTCTTTTTCAAATTCTTTAAGATTTCAGCTTGCTGCAATTCCTTTAATTTCTTGTTCTTAGAATCTCTATATGCCTGCTCTGGATTCTTTCTGATATCCCATTCTAATTCAGGTAACCAAAACGGTAAAATATCCAAATTATCATCTTCTAAGAAAAATACTGAAATACCTTGAATAAATTTAGAAAAATTTGGAACTTCTTTAACTAAATGGGAATTAGTCAATTCGTTTATCCAATTGAGAGTTCTTGATTGAGGGTTATTGACAATTAAAGAAGAAATTTTAATTTCCATGATTGAGTAAGGGAATTTAGAGTATTCACCTTTTCTCAAAAGAGAGTAAGGGTTGTCTATTGATGAGTCAATATCTTTTCTATGCCATTCAGTTGGATTTCTAATCGGTCTTTGTTGATCAAAAGAGTCTTCTCTAACAAACAATAAATCAGAGTCAATAGTAATTCTAACTCTGTCATCACCTGGCATTTGGAACGCAGTTCTAGTGTATATGGTTCTTAAAACAGGTTGTAAATGATTTGAAAAAATGAAATCTTGTAAAGTTTTGAAACTATTTGCGTATGAATCAATTGAATCTTGACTAAAACCTTTCTTCCTTAATCTTTTAACAAATTTATCAAGAGTTAATTTTTTGGAGGCTTGTTTCTTTTTGTTTAGGTTCCTTCTATAATCAATAATTTCGTCATCATTTAGGTCGTCAATATCACCCTGAATTTCAAATTGATTACCTTCATTTTCTTCTTTAGCTGACTTTGGACTTGGAAAAACGAAATCATTCATATATTTTTCCTTCAAGGACAACTTGATATCGTTTGAAACACCAGTATCATAATCAAAGGTTTTCTTTTCAATAATTAAATCGGAATTGTTCTTTAATTTGCCATTCCATCTGATTCTTAATGAAGGAGTCTTGTTTAACTGTTTTAATAATTTGTTGTTGTACAATTCAAAATTTCTGTTATCAAAGTATAATGAAGAGATAGTTGAATCTGCCAAACCATTTGAATCATCATCATCATCGTCATCGTCATTGACTTTACTATTATAAATTAAAACAGGTAAGTGTCTCAAAATAGTTGTTTTGATTTCCATCAGGTTATCAGGATGAATCCAAAATTTCAAAACCTTATAGTTTGAATCATTTACGCCTTTATTTAAAGAAGTGTTTGGAGTGGTGGATAATTTACCAGAACTTGAAAGCTTACTAAAAGAGTCCTTTAATGAAGTTGACAAGGAGTTTGCTAATGATGAAGAGTTAAGTTGATCCCTAATAAATGAATATAAAGTTGAAATTCTGAATAGATAAGGAGAAGTATCTTCGGAAATATTGTTCAAAGGTAAATCTTTCATTCTCACATTTAGTAATGCCTTAACTGAATAACCTTTATGTAATCTGTCATGCTTCTTGACGATCTTGATGAAACCAGTGAAATTGAGTCTAGCAAAATGATCCAATTCATTTGCTAGCGACAATAGTTCTTCTAGTTTTTTCTGGAAAAAATTGACATCAAAAGAAGGATCATTCTTCTTTTGCTCGAGTAATTCCAAAAATTTTTCTGACTTTAATTCAAGTTTTGAGAGTTCAGAATCTAATTCTTTATATTTAGAGACTTGAAAAGAATAAACTTTTTCCAAATCCTTATCTAAATTTTCAGCAAATAGAGCTTCATCCTTTTCAGACCAAGTGGTACCATTCGGTTCCAGTTGATTGACAACATTTTCTTTTAACAACCTTTTTAAGTGATCGTAATCAATATAATGCTGCTTCCAAGGAGTGTAGATTTCGTTCTGTAATTTTACTCCGAAAAGCATTGTTATGGGGGAGCACAAAACTTTTTTGGTGGTAACTGATCAAATAAATCAAGTAAAATCAAAGGAAAAAGCAAGAAATGTAAAACGTAGATTCAGTTAATTAATTGACTTGCAAAATTTAGACAGTGGAGCAGAACCCTACATAATAGAGGTGCCACTGACAGACTCTTTCATGAGCAAAAATAAATGCAGCACGCGGCCACGTGGTGGACTAAAATTAGTCTCTGAAAAAAAACCAAATTTATCACGTGCTGTTTACGTAATTGTGCACGTGATTTTGGGGGATTTTTTTCATTGCTACTGCTATTGCCATTGCCATCTTGGTTTTTCTGTAGTCACATACACCTAGTTGTAACGGGTTGGCATCTCTAACGTTTGCTGGGGGCTGGAGTTATTCAGCAGTATTGTACTAATTTATTGCGATCTTTATCAGTGATGGCCTCATTGTCTTCTTTACTAAATCCCTCTACGGATTCTACAGATTCTAACACTGCAAACAATTTGATCACCAAGAGGATAAGCAATGACGAAAATATTAAAGAACTCAAGGATACAGGTGGCAATGGTAATGATTCAACAAAACGTTTTAAACCTCCAACATCAGTTTCCGAGCTTCTTATCAATCAATCGAACTCAACGTACTCAAAATCGCATGCAAAGCAAACTACTGCTCCTAAAACTGAACAGTCTAATGATGCAATCCCAACAGAAATGAAAGCTGTGGATATAGAGACTGCGAAAGGTTATCAAACATTATTAATAAATGCCAGATCAAGACATTTGAAAAAAAATGACGGTGAACCGTACTGGAGAAACGAAGTTCAGTTTGAATTTCTTATGAGACTATTTTTTAATCATGATCGTGTGTTTAGAAACCCTCATTTCAACACTATTCATGGCTTTGATTGGCCAGATCATTTCAGATATTACAAAGATTCAAAGGGCAAACTACATTCAAATAGGGGTGAAATGTTGACTTTTTTTGAATTATATTTAATCACGTTACTAAAATCTTCAAAAATCTCCAAAATTTTGAAGGCTAGATTGATGCTAGACATTAATTATGCTCTAAATTTTGCCGTCATTTGTTTATTGGTTAATATTGGTCGATTGAATACAACTGTTAATTTTGATTATGAAATGAAGTCCCAATTTAGAACTTATCATTCGATACCTTCATTACAAGTTGGTAATCATTTTAATATAATTGAAAACTATTATCAAATTCATGAAGATTCTCAGAAAATATTCAATGAAGAGGAACAAAAAAGTTTGAAAGACGGCAGCACTCAAATTTTTTTTGAAAGTAAGTCTCAGTTCAACACCCTGAATGAATCGCAATCGACATCTTCATCTCCTTCTTCAAGCTCGCTAAGGAATGGTAGTGGTTACACAATGTCAACTGTTAAGCAGCTTCAAGATACTCCAAGAATTAAGTCGATTCTTAAATCTGTTAATGATTTGAGTGGTAGTGTTCCGAAATCTTTTCATGAATTCATAAACCAAGTGTCAACTGAATACAATCAATTGAACATTGTTTCTGTCGTCTTTGCAATTTGTGCCCATGAATATGATGTCAGCAAGTCATTTTTCCCATTTGATTTCAATGAGAAGTTACCCGCAAATATTGCAACTACTGGATCTTTACTAAATGATATTTGGTTGAGGCCAAAATTTAAATCTGCTGCAAAAGTAAAGAGATTCTTATGGTTAGTTTACACATTGATGGAAACAAATTTATCTGTTTCTAAAATCTTACAAAATCCATTCAATGATTCTAATATTACTATACAGCTAGATGAAAATATAAATTTATCAAACGAAATTTTGCATACAGAGCATAAGTCTGCGGAAATTGCTCCGACGATTGTCAAGATTAAAGATATAATTCCTAAATGGGCGGTTGCAAACCCAATGGAAGCCATTGATCAGCTCATTAATGATTTCGACACTGCACAAGAGGTTGAATTTGCTGCCCAAATGAAACATCTAAGGGCGCAGTTTGTGGAAAATGAATCACAGGTAATAAATGGTGGTAACGCCGCTCCTGAAATTAATAAAAATCTTAGTACCGACAAAAATTCAACCGTTGATGTTAAAAATTCATCTCTAAAGAACGAAAGTTCAGTTTTGAAGTTTGATACAAATACTCGTCGCTCCATTAAATCCAAACTGAAGGCTCTGAACACCCGAAAAGGCAAGAATGAATCCGGTTCAATATCACCTATTGCTTATAATCCCGATAAAAATAGGAATAATTCTAGGCGAAAGATAATGGAGTCTGCCACAAATATGTACGGATTTGGTTCAGAATTTGACAAGAAACGTAACAACCAATATTTGGATTCCGTTTTCGGAAATTCACGTTTAACATTTGATGCTTCATCTCCCGGCAAAAATGCAAATAATAGTGATGAGTATGATGATGAATCGTTTTCATTTAATGATAATTCTACCGTTGAACTTCCTATTGAAGATGAAAGAAAATTATCACGTGAAAATACCGAGACCGCTGAAATTGATGAAATTGTTGAAACTAAAGAGAACGAAGGTGAAAATTATCAAGTTTCTCATCTTGTTGAAGATTCGAGATCCAGGCGAAATAATGCTGAGATTGAGGAAACTAGATCTGGGAGTAAGAAACGTCCGAACGATGATTCTATTGAGTTGAGTGCTTGCGATCCAATGATAATGTCATCATTATATGAGGAGAATACGGAGGAGTCCGGATCGACTGGATTTTTCAACTATGGCTATGCCAAGCAAGTTATTAGTGAAAATATGAAAGGTGAAAGTTTTCCATCGTTACTAACTAGTTGCGTCAAAAAACGCAAAACTAGAAAACAATTAATTTTTGAACCATCGTTCAAAACAAATGTGAATAAACTTGAAGCTTTTTTAAATCGGGATAATAAAAGTATAAACTCAAATTCCAAAAATGCATTACTAAAACGGGAAAAAAATAAAATGATTGCGGAGTTTATCTATGAGCTTATTAAGTACAAACAATCTGAAGCTAAAAGTTTAAGAATAAAAGAAGGAAATTGGGCACATTTTACCCAGCATTTTTGGGATTTGAACATGTTTGTTGAGAAGGAACATTCTGGTACACATTTTGATTATGCTGATTGGGGGGAGTTTAAAACTTCAATGAAAAAGTTGTTCAATAAAGTTAATTGTGTCATTAATGAACGTATGAAGTTGGACAAAGAATGTAATATATTGGATAATAATTCCGAAAATACAGGGTTTATCGATGATGTGTTCTCACGTTTATAGACTTTTTTTATTTCAAATTTAATGAAAGCTAACTAATTATATACTATCCTGTAATTCTTCGTGACTGTTCTGATATTATACAAGCTCTATATTTATGACAGAGTTGCCCCTTATCACGCACTGCCCCAAGTCTATGTATTCTGGATAATTTGTATTTTTCGACCTTATTTCAACACAATCTGCTAACGTTAAATTTAAAAAAAAATCATAACCGACTAATTTTCCCCGTACGAGTCTGCAACCATTGAGTTCAACTTTTATCGGCTTCTCAAGGTACTGCTTAAGTTCTGGAACAGCAACCATTCTTATTATATCAATGAGTGAATTAACAGATAAAGAGAAGAGTATGATGCTTCATTTTATGCAAAAAGCCAATTCTAGAAAATTCTCTATAGCGAAACGGCGGATGAGCTGGTGTTGAACACAATTTATATAAATTGGTTAAATAAGATTTATATGTATAGGGGAGAGTGATCGAATAAATTTTTACATTTGATAGTAAAGATGTCTACAATTACAGAAGCTACACAACGTCCTAGAGTTTATTTTGATATTGCAGTTGGTGATGAACTAGCTGGGCGAATTGCATTTGAATTATTCACAGATATCACACCAAAAACTGCTGAAAATTTCAGAGAGTTGTGTACTGGCGAAAAAGGTTTTGGATACAAAAATAGTATTTTCCATAGAGTCATTAAAGATTTTATGATTCAAGGTGGTGATTTTGAAAATTTCAATGGTACTGGTGGAAAATCAATTTATGGTGAAAAATTTGATGATGAAAATTTTGCTCTAAAACACGATAAACCATTCCTTTTATCGATGGCCAATGCTGGTCCAAACACAAATGGTTCACAGTTTTTTATTACCACTGTTAAGTGTCCACATTTAGATAGTAAACATGTTGTTTTTGGCCAAGTAATTGCTGGTAAATCTATTGTTAGACAAATTGAAAAGATTGAAACCGGCACATCGGATGCGCCAATCAAAGAATGTAAAATCATCGATTGTGGCGAACTAAAAGAGGGTGATCCTTTGGTTCTGAATGATGGATCGGGGGATGTTTATGAAGACGTGCTAGGAGATGAGCCAACTGTAGATATTAATAAACCAGAAACTGTTTTCAAAGCAGTTGAAGCAATTAAGAGTGTGGGCACTGGATGTTACAAAAAGGGAGATTTAAAAACTGCTTTAAAAAAATACCTGAAGGCACAAAGTTATATGGGTGAATATCAGCCATATGATTTGACCGAGGAAGATATTGCTACTTACTGGAAATTGCAAATTTCATGCTGCTTGAATGCTGCCTTAATGGCGATGAAATTAAAGTCATCTCAAGACACTATTAAGTATGCTACAGAAGTTTTGGAGTGTGAACAGCTGGACGATAAATCAAAGGCAAAGGCATATTTCAGAAGAGGTAACGGTTATTTGCTTGGTCACAACGAAGAGGATGCAGTAGTAGATTTCGAAGCTGCGCTTAAATTGGAACCAACAGATGCATCGATTAGCAAGGTTCTTTCAGATACAAAGAAAGCACTAAAAAGTAGAAAGAACAAGGAGAAAGCTGTTTACAGCAAGTTTTTTTCCTGATTTATCAGGCTTATTTGTTTGTCCAGCATTAATAGAATTATTTTATAAAACTTGGTGAGATATAGTTTCGCTGAAGTAGTGTGTTAAGGTAAATAGTTTTTGACGCTGAGGAATGTAGCGCGCTGTTGTGTTAATCGTAACGAAGCCTGGCCGTTAAATTTTTCACAACAAATCGAACTTATTGGTGTCGACAGACGCTGCCATTTTGTTTTTGTGCCAATAAGCATCATGTATCTTGCTCGCATTTTTTTCATGAGGGCAAATTGCCAGTTTTCGACGCTCCATTGGAAGAGATTAATAACATGTTTATACTTTGAAGATCTTTTTGGAAATCTTCTGGTTCTCTAGCACATCTGTTTGCCACCCGTGTATAGTCATCGATTCCTCTTAGGTTTGTTTGACTCATTTCAGTTTTATTAGATTTGAAGGGTACTATTGTTTAATCGTTTACTTTGGAATTATATATTAGTTTCACCAAAATATTTAATTCAGCTTAATTGAATTCAATTTAAATCATTTTAGCTCAAATCTGTATATCTAACAATAGCATTTTTAAACTTAATACTGGTATACTGACAACACTATCTTGTTTATATTATCGTATCCAATTTTTTCATTCATTTGGGCATTTTCATACATAATAATTCAATCAGGTTGCCTCACATTTCAGAATAGCGAAATAAACGTTATTACAAAAAATATACATTTCAATTAAAGCTACTTTATCAGATTTGTTTGCACTCATTTGCTTGATTGTTGCAATCTTGGTAAAATTTTCATCACACAGTCAATAATAATAAACAAAGTATATTATTTTCTTTTTTCACTCCACTCCTTAGTTGTTTCATTCTATTAACTTATACCACTGTATTATATTTTCATAGTTTAATTAAAGGCATATAAATTCTTAATTTTACAAAAAAAACTTCCAAAAAATAAAAAAAAAATTCTCTATATATATTCTTCAAAAATTAGAACAAAAAAATCTGAAAAAAAACATATTTGTATAGAAAAATTAGTACTATTACACATTATACAAAATGAGTAGATTTCCATATTCAAGTGCTCCTCTAAGGACTGTTCAAGAAGTATGTTGATTAATCCCTATTTTTTATTTATATTGCCATTACTAGAATACTAACAATATTTATAAAGGTTCAATTTGGTTTGTTTTCTCCGGAAGAAGCTAGAGCAATTTCAGTAGCCAAAATTGAATATCCAGAAATTATGGATCCAGTAACCATGAAGCCAAGAGAAGGTGGATTGAATGACCCAAGGCTTGGTTCAATTGATAGAAATTTTAGATGTCAAACATGTTCTGAAGACATGCAAGAATGTCCAGGGCATTTTGGTCACATAGAATTGGCAAAACCAGTTTTTCATATTGGATTTTTAGCAAAAATTAAAAAAGTTTGTGAATGTGTCTGTATGAACTGTGGTAAGATTTTACTTGATGGACATACCAATGCACAGTTTGCAAGCGCAATAAAAATCAGAGATCCAAAGAAAAGATTTAATGCGGTGTGGACTTTGTGTAAAACAAAAATGGTTTGTGACGTTGATCCGCCTCTTGATGAAGATGAAGACGACGAGGAAGAGCAGCAGAAATATAGAAGAGGGGGGTGCGGTAGTGTACAGCCATCGATCAGGAAAGATGGATTAAAACTTTGGGGTACATGGAAACGTCCAAACTCTGACGAAGAAACTGAAAATTTAGAAAGAAGACAAATAAATGCCTCTGATATTTTGACTGTTTTCAGACATATTTCTCCTGAAGACTGTATAAAATTAGGTTTTAATGAAGAGTGGGCTAGACCTGAGTGGATGATGTTAACAGTTTTGCCTGTTCCACCACCACCTGTGAGACCATCAGTTGCGTTTACTGACTCTAAGCGATCCGAAGATGATCTTACTTATAAATTAGCGGATATTTTAAAAGCAAATATTAATGTTCAAAAGTTTGAGATGGATGGTTCCCCGCAACATGTCATTAGTGAATTTGAAGCGTTGCTTCAGTATCATGTTGCAACTTATATGGACAATGACATTGCAGGTCAACCTCAAGCTTTGCAAAAGAGTGGTAGGCCAATTAAATCTATTAGAGCGCGTTTAAAGGGTAAAGAAGGTCGTTTAAGAGGTAATTTGATGGGTAAGAGAGTTGATTTCTCTGCTAGAACAGTTATTTCCGGTGATCCTAATCTAGAGTTAGATCAAGTTGGTGTCCCAAGATCGATTGCTAAAACTTTAACATATCCTGAAATTGTCACACCATACAACATTCAGAAATTAACTGAAATGGTCAGAAATGGTCCTAACGAACATCCAGGTGCAAAGTACGTTATCAGAGATAATGGTGATAGAATTGACTTAAGATTTAATAAAAGGGCAGGTGATATTCAGTTACAATATGGTTGGAAAGTTGAACGTCATTTAATGGATAATGACCCAGTCCTTTTCAACCGTCAGCCTTCGTTACATAAGATGTCCATGATGTGTCATAAAGTTAAGGTGATGCCTTACTCAACTTTTAGAATGAATTTGTCTGTGACTTCACCATATAATGCGGATTTTGATGGTGATGAAATGAACTTACATGTTCCACAGTCTTATGAAACAAGAGCAGAATTGTCAGAATTATGTGCTGTTCCGTTACAAATTATTTCACCACAATCAAACAAGCCTGTTATGGGTATTGTTCAAGATACCTTATGTGGTGTTAGAAAAATGACCTTGAGAGATTCATTTTTGGAGTATGATCAAATAATGAACATGTGTTATTGGATTCCTGACTGGGATGGGGTTATTCCACAGCCTGCAATTCTAAAGCCAAAACCTTTGTGGACGGGTAAACAAATTTTATCTTTATGTATTCCAAAAGGTATTTTCTTACAAAGATTGGAGGGTACGCTTTTATCACCAAAAGATTCTGGGATGTTGATTTTAGACGGTGAAATTATATTTGGTGTTGTTAATAAAGCTACTGTTGGTTCGTCTGCAGGTGGTTTAATTCATACAACTCAAAGAGAAAAAGGCCCAACTATTTGTGCTAAAATGTTTGGTAATATTCAAAAAGTTGTTAACTACTGGTTACTTCATAATGGATTTTCTATTGGTATTGGTGATGCAATTGCCGATCCTGAAACTATGAAAGCCATTACTGAAACTATAAGAGAAGCAAAGGATAGAGTTCAAAATGTTATTGGAGACGCCCAAAGAAATGTGCTAGAGGCAGAACCTGGTATGACTTTGAGGGAATCTTTTGAACAAAAAGTTTCAAAAATTTTGAATGAGGCTAGAGACTCCGCTGGTAAATCCGCAGAAACTTCATTGAAAGATTCTAATAATGTTAAACAAATGGTTACGGCTGGTTCCAAAGGTTCTTATATTAATATTTCTCAAATGTCTGCTTGTGTCGGTCAACAAATTGTTGAGGGTAAGCGTATTAATTTTGGTTTTGCAGATCGTTCATTGCCACACTTTACCACTGATGATTATTCTGCAGAATCTAAAGGATTTGTTGAAAATTCATATCTAAGAGGTTTAACTCCACAAGAATTCTTTTTTCACGCGATGGCTGGTAGAGAAGGTTTGATCGATACCGCCGTTAAAACTGCCGAAACTGGTTATATTCAGAGACGTTTATTGAAGGCGTTAGAAGACATTATGGTTCATTATGACGGTACTACTAGAAACTCGTTGGGCGATGTGATCCAATTCATTTACGGTGAAGATGGTTTAGATGCAACAACTGTTGAAAAGCAAACTGTTGATACTATTCCTGGTTCGAATTTGACATTTGAAAGAAAGTATCGTGTGGATCTAATGGATGAAAAATTTTCAATTCGTGCTGATATGATTGAGTATGGTACTGAAATTTTGGGTGATATGAAATTACAAAACATTTTAGATGAAGAATACGATCAGTTATTAAAAGATAGAGAGTATTTGAGAACTAAAGTGTTTCCTAGTGGTGATAATAATTGGCCATTGCCGGTGAATGTTAGAAGAATTGTTCAAAATGCACAGCAAATCTTTCACGTTGATCGTTATAAAGCAAGTGATTTACCTATTTCTGAAATTGTCAAAAGTGTTCAGGAACTTTGTGAAAAGTTTATTGTCGTTAGAGGTGATGGTGGATGTTTAACCGAAGCTAGAGAAAATTCTACTTTATTATTTCAGTGTCTTATTCGATCTAAATTAGCCACAAGAAGAGTATTGGAAGAATACAGATTAAACAAAGATGCATTTGAATGGGTTATTGGTACAATTGAACAACAATTCGCTAGATCACTTGTTAATCCAGGTGAAATGGTTGGTGTTGTTGCTGCTCAATCCATTGGTGAACCTGCAACTCAAATGACTTTGAATACCTTCCATTATGCCGGTGTTTCTTCAAAAAATGTTACTTTGGGTGTTCCTAGATTAAAAGAAATTTTGAATGTTGCAAAGAATTTTAAGACTCCAGCATTAACTGTATATTTACAAGATGATGTTGCTATTGATATTGAAAAGGCTAAGAGCATTCAATCGGCAATTGAGCATACTTCGTTGAAGAATGTTACTGCATGTACCGAAATTTATTATGATCCTGATCCTAGAACTACTGTTATTGAAGAAGATATTGATACCGTTGATGCATATTTTGCAATTCCAGATGAGAAAGTTGAAGAGAATTTACATAAACAATCACCATGGCTTCTCAGATTGGAACTAGACAGAGCTAAGATGTTAGATAAGCAACTAAGTATGCAACAAGTTGCCGCTAAAATTATGGAAAATTTTGGGGATGATCTATTTGTTATTTGGTCAGAAGATAATGCTGATAAATTAGTCATTAGGTGTAGGATTGTCAGGGAAGAAAAGGCTTTAGATGAAGAAGAAGAAGAAACTGAAGACGGTTTATTGAAGGCTTTAGAAGCGCAAATGTTAGAATCTATCACGTTAAGAGGTGTTAGTGGAATCTTGAGGGTTTTTATGATGAAGTATGATAAAACATATATTGATGAAGATGGTGATTTCGCCAAGAAACAAGAATGGGTTTTGGAAACAGATGGTATAAACCTAGCTGATGTCATTACAGTTGATGGTATTGATACAACTAGAACATACTCCAATTCCTTCGTTGAAATTTTATATGTTTTTGGTATTGAAGCGGCAAGAAGCGCATTATACAAGGAAATTCTTAATGTTATTGCCTTTGATGGTTCTTACGTTAACTATAGACATTTGGCCTTATTAGTTGATTTGATGACGTATAAGGGTCATTTGATTGCAATCTCTAGACATGGTTTTAATAGAAATGACACTGGTGCCCTTATGAGATGTTCTTTCGAAGAAACTGTTGAAATTTTGTTTGATGCAGGTGCTTCTGCCGAATTAGATACGTGTGAAGGTGTTTCACAAAATATTATTTTAGGACAGATGGCTCCATTTGGTACTGGCTCCTTTGATGTTTTCTTGGATGAAGATAAATTATCATTATTACCAACGGAGCATTCAGTTGATGTTGTTGCAAGTTCTGCAGCTAATGAAACTAAGGGTTCTATGACAGCTTATGGTGATGACAATTTTAGGGATGATATCATAGATATTCCAATGGCCGTCGATAATGTTGCATTTTCTCCTTTAATTACGGCGGGTTCGAGCGACGATAAATCGGGAGGATTTACAGAATATGGTGGCTCAATGAGTGCATATCAGCCAACTTCACCATTCACAGGATATGGTGCTACTTCTCCAAGCTACGGTCCTACTTCTCCAAGTTATGGTCCTACTTCACCAAGTTATGGTCCTACTTCACCAAGTTACGGTCCAACCTCTCCATCTTATTCACCAACCTCCCCTGCGTATTCGCCAACTTCTCCTGCATATTCACCTACCTCTCCCGCATATTCACCAACTTCTCCCGCATATTCACCAACTTCCCCTGCTTATTCACCGACGTCCCCATCTTACTCTCCAACTTCCCCATCTTACTCTCCAACTTCCCCATCTTACTCTCCTACTTCCCCATCCTACTCTCCTACTTCTCCATCTTACTCTCCTACTTCTCCATCTTATTCTCCGACTTCACCACAGTATTCTCCAACATCCCCACAATACTCTCCTACTTCACCACAATACTCTCCAACATCCCCACAATATTCACCTACTTCACCACAATACTCTCCAACATCTCCGCAGTACTCACCTACTTCTCCACAATACTCTCCAACATCTCCGCAGTACTCACCTACTTCTCCACAATACTCTCCAACATCTCCGCAGTACTCACCTACTTCTCCACAATACTCTCCAACATCTCCGCAGTACTCACCTACTTCTCCACAATACTCTCCAACATCTCCGCAGTACTCACCTACTTCTCCACAATACTCTCCAACATCTCCGCAGTACTCACCCACATCACCACAATACTCTCCGACATCCCCAAAATATAATCCATCATCTGATCATGATGATAAAAAATGATGTGTTTAACAATATCGTGATTCGAATGCCTTTTGGGGCATATATAAAATATTTATAAATAGCTTTTTTTCTTGGAAATATATATGTATACTTGTGTTTTTTAATAGCAAAATAACGTTCAAAAGTTTTAATATTATTTTAGATTAAAAATTTTAAAAACATACAAAAATTTATTAATATTAAATTGTGCATTACCTAACGTTTTTGTGAAATTAAACCATTGAACATATCGAATGAATTGCCATCTGGTTGTAATTCAAACATAGTACCAGTTTTCATGTCCCTTGCCATCAACATACCCCAATCTGGTGTAATGCCACAAATTTTTGCCTGAACTTTACCCTTATCATTCAAAGTCACAATTTGATTTGAGTGAAACCAAAGATCATAATAGTCGGTTAAAAACGGTTTAAAGCCTGAATGTTTAAACCTTTCAAACATTTGATTAAAAATGACAAGATATTTGGCCAACAACTTCTCTTCAGTTATAGGATCTAAGCGTTTATCAATATTTGCGGTTTTATAGTAATTATTCATTGATTTGATAACCGCGTTAATGGACGTGGTTGGAGCTTCGTTGTTGACATTTATTCCTGTTCCAACGACTAAGTAATACACATTATCGAAAACATTAACATTGACCAACACCCCACCAATTTTTGCATGTGTAACCTCTTTCAGATCTTTATCAATATTTTTACCAATGTATTGAGGAAGTTTAATATAAATATCATTTGGCCACTTAATTTTAATCGGTATATCATCATATCCTACATCATATTCCAAAATTGCATGAGTGTATGCCATACTTGACAAATATTGTACAAAAACAATAGGTGCGTTTGAAATCAAACTTTGCGGTAATTTCAATAACGTGGAAACTGGCAGAACTCCTCTAGGATTGACCCAATGGTTGCCCGATCTACCCTTACCTAAAACTTGAATAGTACCTGTAATTGTAAAACCAGAAGGTAACAATGGTAACCAGTTAAAGTTGCTGTCCATTAGAACGGATGTTGATGTAACAACTTCACCATAAACAAAATTGAAACCAATTGATTGGCTGGTCAGAGTTTGCTTTGAGTCTTTATAAAACTCTATGAGGTAGTCTTTAAACACTTCCAAATTGAAATATGGCGTTAATGAGTTATCTGGCAATATCTTGTCGCACAAACACAAATTCTTGATAGCTAAACTTGGATCTTCGGGTAATTCACAATGAGTCACATTTGGCAAGGACTCCAATGACTTGCCAATTGTGATTTTATCATTACCAATATTCATAATATTTTGAATTTGATATCCTAAATTTAATTCTAAGCTACTAACTAAATTGGTAGCTGATCGATTATCTAAAGATGATAAATACAAAGGAGTGAGTTTTGGGGTTTCATATTCTTTTTCATTAACTTTTAAATCTAATTTTTTGATGGCTGCACGTAAGAATTCTATTCTTGATTTATTTGTGGATTTTAAAGATTTAATCACCTGTGTAAATGATGGCACAGCGGGATCTTCTTTCATTAATGCTGGATTAAATTCAGGATGGGGACCAAATAACAAAGCCTTACCTCTACCCACGGTACAAAGAACAGATGCCGCTTTTTTCCCGTCGGGACCATCTTGCACATCTAGATTCTCGGTATAGGTAGCTAGAACTTCGACATTGGAATATTTTTGTGCATCTACAAACACCCCACCACCGTTCAAATATAAATAGACCGATGTTGCCGCTCCAGGTAAAGATCTTTGATCCAAAGTAACCTGTGTTACTCTTGTACCAGCTTCGCTACCGTAGTGAAAACCTTTAAATGCAGATCCTCTACAAATTCCTGGAAAAAATTTCAAATCTCTTGGACCACTTACTTCCATTTCAGGATTACCAACTTCAAATTCACACCTTGCAGATGAGTAGTAGCCTCCTGAGCATAAGCCAATAAATTTACCACCCTTACTAACAAAAGATTTTATCCTGTCGTTTATTGTGCCCTTAAACAGCTGACAAATCGGTAAATCTGCTCCACCTGGGATGATCAGTAAGCAAGTCTTCGACTCCCAAGGTTGATCTTTTAGCACTTTTTCGCTAACGGTAGAAACAGAATAATAAGGAGATAAAAGAAGCCTAAATGTATCTAGACAGTGTTCCACACAAGTTTTTGTAGTTCCTGCACCAGAATAAATTAGAACGTTCATACTTGACATGATGACTGTGAATAAAAACTATAGTTTCAATTGAACGACAATTTCAAAGCGTGGTTGAAAGTAAATAAAGTGAAATAAGGTTGGTTCGAAAAAGAACTTGCTATATTTCTATCTGCAAGTGTCTGCATAAACTGTCGGTTTTACAAAACGCAAGCATATCCAGCAACATGTACTGGTTTTAATCCCAAAACCATGTTGCGAACACAATGTTGGGGCTTTTATTATGTAAGCGCATCTCAATGGAGGGTTCTCCGTTTTATTTCACCCACGTTGAAAAGAACAAACCCGGGGCTGGAGTAGTACTAGTCCTCGGAGCTAAAAGTCGGCAGACAAGCAATTGATCAAAACATGATGTTTTTAACTAGGCTTCCTGCCATAGGTGTATGGACACAAAGTTCACTGCTTCGAAAACCAACTAGGTATGCAACAACTTTTTTCGAAATTAGCCGGGCTTTTGCATCTTCGAAAAATGTCTGGAATAACTTCAAAGAGAACAACCACAAAAGCCATGCTGGACTGAAAAAGGCCACAATTATTCAAAACGCACAGAAATTTATCAAAGATACACAAACCAATAGTTCAAATGCGTTTAAAGAAAGTACAGATAGGTTGAAAAAAAATACCATGAATATGTCAAAGGATATACGTGAAAAAACACTACAACATTCCAAAGTGCTTCGGAGTAACATAAAAAAAATTATTCCAGCAGATATTCATGAAAACATTTATACCATTCCCAATATCCTGACATTCACAAGACTCGTCAGTGCTCCAGTTGTAGGTTTTCTGATTATTCATGGACAAGTTACCATAGCTTTGGTACTATTTACGTACTCATGTGTTACAGATTTTTTAGATGGTTTTATTGCACGCCGTTGGAACTTGAAATCCGTCATTGGTAGTGTGATTGATCCAATGGCTGATAAACTATTAATGATGATATGTACTGTTTGTTTAGCAACTACTTCAGAGATCCCATTGTATCTTGCAACACTAATCATTGGTAGGGATGTTGGTTTGGGATTGGCAGCTATTGTCATTAGATACCTTTCTTTACCTCCTCCTAGAACGTTTTGGAGATATTGGGATTTCAGTATACCCAGTGCAGAAGTTCATCCCACATTGATTAGTAAGGTTAATACCGCATTGCAAATGCTTTACTTAGGTTCAATGATGCTTAAACCCGTTTTCCTTTTATACTTGTCAGATCATTTTGGTTCAGAAACAACTACGCTATTTCTTCAGTATATTCAATCATTAGAATGGACTGTTGCAGCTACAACACTCTGGAGTGGATTGAGTTACGTTTTCAGTAAAAGGGCAGTCAAGTTTATTAAACCTAAAACTTAATTATTTTTCACTTTGCAGATACTTCTGGGTTTTCTTTTTTACTCATATTCACGTATAGACCTTAAATATATATGTCTAATCAAACCCACGTTGTTTTTTTTCTTGTTAAAATTTTCAAGCTATAAAGTTTAAAATACATAAACATTAAGAATATGGAAAGATACAAATTAACGACTGATTGCAATATCATCAATTCTAAGAATAGATTTGACTGTTTCGGCACTTAATGTAATTGCACTAGTATTCACAAGCACGGGTTGTAAAACATGTTCGGAATAGGTATTTGTTGGACCTGATCTTCTAACGCTAATACCTGCCTCTCTTTCACCATTTTCGTGTTTATTTCTTAAATCAGTAACTATTTCAATTGGATTTAAACCAGCATTTTCAGCTAGTGTTGTTGGGATAACTTCTAACGCATTTGCAAATTCTGTCAAACATAGCTGTTCCGCACCTGATAACTGATGTGCTTCCTTCAAAAGAGTTCTTGATACTTCTATTTCTGGAGCACCACCACCTGCAATTAATGCTTTCTCTTTCACCAGACATCTAATTACACACAACGCATCATGTAAGGATCTTTCTGCTTCATCCAAAACTTGATTGTTTGCACCTCTACATATCACAGAAACGGTTGGATGAACGACGTTTTTAATACCTGTAATTTTGATAATTTTGGAACCTGATGATTCGACTTCTTCAATTAAGTCGGCAGAAGCTAACCTGCTTTCAGTGAATGATGCAATATCAGCAATTGGCTTACAACCCAATGATTTGGAAATGAATTCAACGTCCTCTCTTTCAATATCCCTAACAACCATGATATTTAATTTTGATAAAAAGTGAAGTGCTAAATCATTCACAGCATCCCTTAATATAGATTTTTGAATAAGTAAAACATTGCATTTAGCCTTTTTAATTTGCTTACAAATATTCAAAATGTATGCTCTTTCTTCCTTCAAAATTTTATCCATTTGTCTATAATCATTGACAACGATATTGTTTTCCATATCTGGTTTTGGAGGAGAAAGTTGAAACTGAACTAGACCTATTTTTGCCTTTTCCATTCTCATCGGACCGCCAGCATTTTTAACTGCTGTTTGAGTCAACACGACACCGTCAATCATTTCAGTATCATCGATTGTGCCTCCAACTTTTTTAATCAATCTTATATCATTTAAATCAACATTTGTTGCCTCTTTTTTAGCAACTTTTAGCACTGCATCAACGGCTATTGGACCTAACAAACTTGAATGTTGTGCAACAATTTTGGATGAAAGGGATGTATTTGCGGCTCTAATCAACGAATCTCTATCATCTAAAGAAATTTTATGAGACATATCAAGAAAAATTTCACACGATCTTTTTGCAGCTCTCTGAAACGACTCTGCAATAATCGTTGGATGAACACCTTTATCAAGTAAGTTCTGTGACGCAGCTAATAATGCACCAGTGATAACAACAACAGATGTCGTACCATCACCGGCTTCGACATCTTGAGCTCCTGATAAATCAACCAACATTTTAGCTGCTGGATGTAAGACTGCCATATGTTTCAAAATAGTATGGCCATCATTGGAAATTATAACATCACCGGTATTAGTTTTGATCATTTTATCCATACCTTTTGGACCCAATGAAGTTCTAATTGCATCTGCAACTGCTCTGGCAGCTGTAATGTTAGCCTTACGAACCTCTTGTGGCTTCTCCTTGTTCTTGAAAGTCGCATTGGATGGTACTACAGTAGCAGACATATTTTAGGTGTATATTCTAGTGCTGGACGGAGTTCTTGGGTTTAAAAATCTCTGTTGGTAGAGTCCAAACGAAGAATACACCGTGAAAAATCAGTGAAGGGGGCCGGTGGCAACTGGGCGACGCGGTGCATGTTCCCTCTCACTTTGGGTTCGGTGCAGACTATGGTCTTCTACCGAAAAACTCGAGGGCTAGGAAGTTTGGTAGATTTAGGCAGGGAATTTGGATTGCATATATGGAAAAAGGACATTTTGCAGAGATAGAGGTTACAGTGGATGACATTCTGAATTGTTGTTACTCCAGTTGGTACCCAATATTCAAAAAGTACACTCCATCAGAAGCTGTAGTTTTCAAACCATTACCTGGAGCGTTTGTGGAATACTTAGAGAGTGATGGCATAGCGCTACCGAAACACTCGAAAAAAGACTCGGTGCTTTTTCAATGTGTCGAACCAAACAGTGATAATGATTATAGTGATTGGGAAGATAGTGATGATGATAATGCTGAAAAAGTTGGAGGTGAAAATAATTGTAAAAAAGAAAAAATTGCAAGATCTGCATCTGACCCAACTGAAAAGTTTAGTGATTTTCATAACCAACTTAAAGAAACTATAACTGCATTTGGTAGCGTTGCACCCAAACTTAACTGGTCGGCGCCTCAAGATGCAACTTTTATGATGACAAGTAGAAACATGCGTTGCTTTTCCACTTCCGATCTTTTTCTTCTTTTGAAATCTTCGGATTATATTAATCATGATATATACAATGCTTTTGAAGAGATTGAGGGCTATGATAAAGAAAACATACCTCAGTTTGACTTAGAATTAGTTTTAAGGAAATGGGTCGACATGAATCCATCCATGGAATTCCGATGTTTTGTAAGAAATCGTCAGCTGATTGCAATCTGTCAGAGAGATCTCAACTATTATTCATTTTTAAAAGATATTAAAGATGAGCTTCTGGAAAAAATTGGTATTTTTTTTGACGATGTTTTGATGGGAAAATTTGATTCTAATAGCTTTATCTTTGATGTTTATATACCCAAACCATTCAACAGAGTCTACCTTGTTGATATCAACCCATTCCAGAGAAGTGCCGACTTACTGTTATTTAATTGGGGTGAATTGGCTGCTATGAATCTTGATAAAGATGATGTTGTGTTTAGGCTAATTACGGAACATAATAGCGGAAGATTTGCTACAAAGGCGCATAGTCAAAATCACGTTCCTAGAGAGTTTCTAGATGCTTCTGTGGATACGCAAGCAATGATTGAGTTCTTGAAGAAATGCAGAGATGTGGAACTTAAACAAGTAGAGGTTCAAAACAATGAGCTTGAATGATGGCATTTACATAGGCATTAAGTTTACTCTAATGCTTGTTGTATGATAAAATTTAGGGAAAAAAATTAAAAAATGATATGATTAATCATTTTGGAAAATCCATTTCTTGTCCTTTCATATCACCTTCAGTGTAGTAAATCCTTGGACGGTACTCTGGATTAATAGTCAGAACTTGTGAGTTTTTGAACTTTTGAATTAAATTATCAATACCTTGAACTTTGGCGTACGCAAGTTGGCAAATTTTTTCGGAATTAAACCTCTTCCATTTCTTTCCACTTCTTTTTTGATAAAAAGGAATAATTTTTGAAGAGTCTTTAAAAGAGATAAATCCATACCCAACGTTACAATGATTTTCAAAATCAATCCTTAAATCTATAATTAAATGTTAGTATTATTCTGAAAAAAATACATTTCGCTAGGTTAAATTTCATACATAAAAACTTATAGTCCCCTAAGCTTGTGACATCAACAAATTCTTTTAGGTCGGTATGAGTCACCTTATTTGGAATATTTTTGATCATCAATGTAACTCTTTTATCATTTCCGGATACAACTTTTGCTATATCTATTTGATTTTCATTTTGAACCAAATTATTATTGAAAGGTGGCGAACCTAATCGTCTATGTTTTAAATACTGATATTTTTTCCATTCCTCATTAAAAAATTTATTCTGAATTGAAAGATTATTAGGGTTTGTAAATGCCCATCCTAGTGTTTTATCCAAAAGAGGTAGTTCTGTGCTCAAATTTTCGTAGATTTCAATCAACGTGGGACGTAAGATTGCTTCAAAATTATCAATTTGTATATTGCGTACCTTTTTTATCAAAAATGGAGTTCTAATATTATAAAATTTACATTGGTAGCAGTAGGGGCTATTATCTACAGTACTGATTTGATAGATGGCACCAAATTTAAGTAATTCGAAATACATCTTGTTTTGAAGCGTAACTAGATTAGAATTACTTTGGTCTGTTTTAAATGAAAATTTAATAAGTATATAAATTGTATCATAAATGTCTTCTAAGAATTTGAATGTTGGGAAGGACATTATTTGGTTATAAGTCAAACTATCGACTATGTAATTAAATGAAAGATCATAAATTTGATTTGATGTTGCAATTATTTGCAAAGATTCAACATGAAATGAAATCTGACGTAAATCGTACCAGCCAATAACAAGAGCATCCCTTTTTTTAGATTTTTTTATATGTTTTACGGTCGTATCTAACGTATTTAAACTTTTTTCAACTAACGGAATAAAAACATTCATGTTTGAACAAGATACAATCAATACGCGTGATATTTTGTTTTTAAAAACGTCCAAAGGTTGATCAATGACCAGTTCTTTATCTGAAGGTTTATTTTGATCCATAAATGTTGAATTGCATAAATTTTGATTGCATCGCTTATCTTGTTGTGGGAAAGTTTCATAAGGTAAATTTGAAAGTGGAAATCCAGAAAATATTTCTTGTTTCATTTCGTAACTTGGTTTATTTTCGTTACAAAAGGACATCAAGGTACGTGATTTTATATTTTTAGATCCTAAATTCGAGCTTGATAACAAAGAACTGCTGCGATTCATTAGGTCACTCGTAATAGGAGAATCGCTTACACTTGGTAGCAAAGACATCTGTAGTTCTTTAAAACAAACTGTGGATTCAAGATTAAAAAAATCGAACATTTCTTGAAATTGGTACTTTTATATCAACTCCTTTTATGCAAAAGGCAACTAACTACGTTGTCCAAGAACAGAAAAGCAGACAATAAAACTTAAAAGACCAATAAATCTAAAATTAAACAAAATTAAAAAAAATCAATTCAAAACTTGAAGATAACAAAGTTGTCAGGTCTGTTCTATACTGGCAAACGGAACCAGCTATGTTGAATATTGAAAACTTGAATTTTGGGCTTTAAAGTGTATCAAACTCTTAAAAAAAACGTTATGGAAGGATCGATGTTCTATTTGTCCTCCGATGGGCACAATCCGTAACTTCGCTCCCGTTGAGGAATGTCTTCGGAGTTGTTTGAGATTGATCAGTGCATACAAATATATCCCAGCTATTGTGCGTTCAAGGTTCAAGATGGCATTGGGGACAGCCAGTATTCTTTCAAATAATTTAAGCAGCAGCTTTGAAAGCTTGGTACTGGGCATGACCTCAAATTGTAAAAAAAGAAAACATACCGATGACAGTGACCCAAATGCTGAGCCTCAAGTTGACGACTATTTGGTTACACAACAGCAAGAAGATGAGTTTAATACGACTAATCATGTTGAATCAATATTGATGCTACTTTACTTTGTTAAAAAAAGATATTACGTATGTTTTTATAATCCTTTATTGCTTGAAGTGCAGTTTATTGACTCAATTCAAGAATCAACAGATGACACTGATATAATATTCCAGCTTGTTCATCAGTTCAAACCTGAAACCATTCTTTGTAATAATAGGGCAAAATTACAAATTAAGATTGAAGAAAAACATTTTGATTATGACCTGAAAGTTGAAGTTAAATCTTCGAAGGATTTTGCATCAAGTGAAGGCAAATGTTTTTTGGATAGTCTAATGAGAGAACTGACTGAAAGGGAAAGTGACACAAATGTTTTAAACTTGAAAAATTTTTTATGGAGGTTGAGTGTTGTTGAAGATTATAATTATTATGCATGTATTCACTATGTTTTTGCTTTCTATAACTTGGTTTACTAACATTGACAAATACAGTGCTGCCTAATGTCTGCCTTATCCCTAAATTTTGAAGTGATGAGCATGGGAGAAAGTAAAAAGATTTATGACATGGTTCGAAGTATGAAATTTACTTTAGTTGATGGATACATGAACATCGATTTAGAAAGTATGGCGTCTTTAAGTATATTGAATTTTGACAAGTCATCAAACAACAATAAAAAGACAATGCTAGAGTTGTTCAATAAGACGGCGTCAAAAGTTGGAAATACAATGTTAAGAACCTATTTAATGAGACCCTTATGCGATATTAAAAAAATTAATCAAAGATTAGATACGGTGGAACATATCATTTCGGAGATTGATGTTGGGTGGAAATTTTCTTTAATTAGACAAGTGAGTGACTGTATCAGAGGTATTTCGGATATAACCAAGATAATTCAAAGCTTAAAGATGGGTGAATATCAAGCCACAGTCTGGAAACAGTTACGAAATTACTTAATTAATGTGCTGAAACTGAAAAGTTATATCAAATCAAGCAAAAATTTAACAACTTGTAAAATATTCGGTGATTTTATTAAAAGTATAAATGATGAAGATACGCGTGTACTTTGCCAAAAGATTGAATCTGTGTTGGATTTCGACTCTGACTTGCAAAATATCAGTATAAGAAATAATATTGATGATGAATTAGAGACATATAGAAATACGTATAATGAAATGGAACAAATTTTAAATGAAATATCGTTTAAATTAAATAAGGAAACTAAATTGGATATAGTCACGGCGTATATTCCACAATTTGGTTATTTGATCGCAATTGAAGCAATCGATAAAAATGGGGATCCTGATAAAAATGCTGAATTCGGATTTGAGTTGGTGTTTCGTACTTCAACTACTTTGTATTATAAAAATGATGAAATGGTTAAAATGGATACAAATTATGGAGATATTTACACTGTCATTAGAGATAAAGAAATTGAGATTTTGTTTAATTTAAAGAATGAAATCATTGAAGATTTGAATAAACTAATTTTCAGCTATGTTTGCATTGGACACATCGATGTTTTAATTTGTTTTGCCATTGTATCTGTGAACAACAAATTTAATAAGCCAATAATGACCGAGAATGATAGTATAGAAATAAATGGGTCTTTTCATCCTTTGGCTGAAAAGTCTGATTTTATAAACAATGAGATTAAATTGAAAAATTCTAAGATAATGGTTATTACCGGTCCAAATTACAGTGGCAAGACCACAATATTAACACAAATTGGGATTACTGTATATTTAGCACAAATTGGATGCTTCATACCCGCAGTGAAGGGCAAGTTAACAATTTTCAAGAATATATTAACGAGAATCAATACAATGGATAGCATAAACACCACCCAAAGCGCATTTATGAAAGATTGTCAGCAGATGAGTAAATGTTTATACAAAAGTTCAGAAAAATCACTTGTATTGATTGACGAATTTGGTAAAGGGACAGATGTGAATGATGGGCCGGCATTATTAGGTAGCATTATAAAACATTATTTGAATATTGAAGAAAAATGTCCGATTGTGCTTATAAGCACTCATATGAGTGAAATATTTCAAGAGGACTTACTTGGAAAAGATCAAAGAATCTTATTCAGTCATATGAAAGTATTTACTAATGAAAAGCAGCTGTATGAGTTGACGTTTTTATACGAGTTGACTGATGGATTGAGTGAGGATTCGTGTGGATTGTACTGTGCAAGACAAAGTGGAATTGATATGGAAATAATTCAGAAAGCTCAATATATTTTGGATTTGATCAACACTGGAAAAGACATTATTAGTGAATTTTCAGAAATGGAGGAAAGTGAACTGTTTATTATTCGTGATAACGAAAAAAAATTAAAAAAGTTTTTAGAGTTGGATTTTCAAGAATGGAAAGAATCTGACCCTGAACGACTCAGAGAGCAAATACTCAAAATATTGCAATAAAGTTGGCGAATAATAAAAAAAAATGATTCCATATATAAGTAGATACATAATGGTTAAATAGCTTAGTAAAGAAAGAGTTGATGATTTGTTGGATGGAATCAAGTGAATTTGACAGAACGAGACACTTTTTTACTGATACCGGTCAACTCACCAACATAAGGTCCTTGTTGACCAGTATAAACAGCTCTAATGGATTTCAGTTTTTTTGTTGCAGCATCATACTTGTTTCTCTTTTTCACTCTGGCATTTCTGTTTTCTTTCTTTCTTCTAGCAGTAAGCCCTTTATTTTTCATGATTTGGTATCCAATTGCACGTTTACCATTCTTACCAATGGACTCTTCAGCTTTAAATTCTTGTAATCTTCCATCACGTGCTGCAAGTATGGCTTCCTTATGAGCAGTTGCACGGGACTCTTTACGATCTTCTTTATCCTTTTGGGATGAGTTAAAAAACGCTTCGAGTGCTTCAGGTTTGTAAACAGTTTCCAGTTTTGTTTTTGCAATTTTTTCGGATTCCGAAGACTGGTTTTCTTTGGCTGGCTTCGTGTATGTAATGGCTGCCATGTTGATGGTGTGTGTTTTAAGAAGAAAAAACAAATAGCCGGTGGAGGTGGCCATTGGGAGAAAAAAAAAATTTGTCACTTTCTATTCATGTCGCTTTAATTCTTATCGTATTACGTAAATTAACTATACACCAGCCCGACTTACCATAAAATGACTGTTACTACTCGTCGTCGTCTTCGTCGTGGTCAAGAACCAGAGACATGTTGTGCCATTCCTCTCCTCCAAAGTGGCATTCACTGATTCCCCTGTCTTGAAACCCTACACCGGAGTAAAGTGGAACAAGCTTTTCCTTGCATAAAAGAGAAATGCTATCAGAAACATACTGCTGGTTCATTTTCTGCAGGTAGTCTTTTAATAAAAGGGAAGCTAATTTTTTGCCTCTGTAGTCGGGATGTATAATGACACTGTGGACACCTACAGTCTTGCCAGAATCATGGTTTCCAGGAAAGTGTTTCGATTTTGCAGTGGTCCCAGCTGCTGTATTATCTGCTGGTTGCGCATGAGCTTCCTTCGACTCAGCCTTTTCCAATTCTTTCAGTTGCTCGGTCTTATATTCTTCCCTCAAGCTTCCGTCATCGTTACACAAAACGGGAACAAAAGATGAAGGTACTTCCATCGATTCATCAGTGACAAATTCAGATAACATCTTGGTGCCTATAATATGACCAATCAAAGTTTCTTTCTTAATAGTGCTGTGATCTGGAAGTTCCTTCGTATTAACTGCCTCAGTATCGAATTCACGGATGAATAAACCGCTGCATAATTCAGGACACACCGTCAACCTGTATTCTATACGCAATGCAGAGGCTCTTTCGTGTCGTGGAAAGCCCACAATCTCTAAAGAGAGCACTTTTGAAACATCAGCAATGTTCAGTGGACGGATGCATAGATGTTGGGGTCTTGACATAGTTGTTTATCTATTTTCTGCTTTTCTGCATCCTTCTCTGCACCCTCCACAAGCCAGCCAGCCAACTGCAACTCCTGTTTTGCCACAATGCACCACGCTGAGCGGGCGCGAGCATGTTGGTAGATTGTAGAAGGAAGCCCGCCTGCCGGTTCTTGGTCAGGGTGCAGGGGCATCAGGGTACCAGGTGTGTAGAGAACAAATGGCAGAATCAGATAGAGTTGTGCAAGAGACACTGACAGCAGATCATGTGCAGAATATGGATGCCGAGGCAGTACAACCATCCGCAGTGGAGTCGATGACTCTGCCACTTGAGCTTATTGACCAGTGCATTGGCAAGAAGCTTAGAGCCTACCTAAGGGACAAGCATGTTTTTGAAGGAACGTTGGTTGGTTTTGACGACCTGGTTAACTTAGTACTGGACGATGTGGTGGAAGTAGGAAGCAAGGCAAATTCTTCCCCCACCAAAAGAATGTTATTGAGTTCGAGAACTCTTACGATGATTGCACCACTTGAATAAACCAATATTATATGTATAGCATGTTCGTGAGTCTATTTGTATTTGTAGGTTTATAAGAAGGTAATACAGCCTCTTTAATTTGTACATCAATCTGCCTATGCCTGGTTGTAATCGTCACCGTTGTTGCCCGATTGGGAAAACCCAAGTGGCAAATCTCTAAAGCTCTTCTTAATTCCACTTCGACTTCTTTTGCCGTTGATTATTAGATTGCTGAGAATAGTTGCATACACAATGAGACTAACGTTCAGTTACAACGGAGGCTTTTTCAATGCAGACTTACCGCCATCGATGTCCCTGGCCGATATGGCGGCTTACATTGAAGCTGAAACAAACTTGCCACCCACGCATCAGACTTTAATGCACAACTATGTTCAGCTTTCACCATCAAACTCAACAACTTTGCATGATTCAAATATCAAGGAGGATGACTTAATTGTTGTCATGCCATTTGATCCAGTTGCAAATAATTTGAATCAGGCTTACGAGGAAAATCCGGAGTTTTTCGCAGATGTTACGATGTTATACGTGAAAATATCAATGAACGGACATGAATTACCTGCTTTTATTGATACCGGAGCACAAAGATCTTTAATTACTCCCCAACTTTGTGATAGGTGTGATTTGAATCACTTAATTGACAAAAGATTCCGAATGCAAGCCAGAGGTGTCGGTCAAAAACAAAGTGATGGTAGAATTCATTCAGTGCCAATGATAATTGGTGGCACCTCATGTGCAACGAGTTTAACCGTGTTAGATATAGGCGGTGTTGGATTACTCATTGGTTTGGATTGGATGAAGAGATTTAGAATCAAAATTGACCTGCAAAGAAACGGCATCATAATTGACGATACTTTTGTTGAGTTCTTGAACGAGTGGGAAGTTAAAAAACTTCAAAACGAAAACGGCATTGATTTGGAAGATTTGGTGAATGGCGAAAGGTCCATACCAAATGCAGCACCGGTACCAGCACCCGTGTCTACATCAAAACCAAATACGTCGACATCGTCTCAAATTTTGACACAAGATCAACAAAACAAAGTCAATAGTCTCACTGAAATGGGATTTGACAGGTTTTCCGCCCTTGAGGCTCTTAAGCAGTGTGGCTGGAACGTGGACATGGCTGCCGGAATGCTATTCTGACTCTAAGTTTATTTGTTTAATATATATAAAAAGAGATTAAGTCGAACAACTAATAAACTCTATATTTTTCAAGCATGGATGATTTAAAATCACATTTTCATTCAATCCCTTCCACAACCATCCAACTCTGCGGGGTCTAGTCAAAATATTCAATCTAGGCACAAATTCTTCAACAAATATTCGATCATTATGATTGGCACTTGAACTGTAACATATAAATTCGTCAAATATGCTCACACTTGACCACAGCTGAACTTTCCTCAAGCACGCAATTACCAAACTTGTGATCTGACCCCCATTGGAACAATAAATGTACGTTTTACCACTATCATGACGTAGAATCAATTCAAGTATTTGGATAACCTGCTTATGTGTTATTGGAATTTCCCTATCTTTGCCCTTATCTTTTGCAGAAGAATCCGTTGTAAAATGCATATACCTAATTTTGTGTTTTTCTATGAAGTTTACAAGATCTTTGCTGATGCTATTATCCATTTCATAGATAGATTTAGGAGTCAATGAAATAATTGTATTAATATGCAGGCACTCTAAAAACGGGAAATTTTGCAGTTTCGGGCATCCTCCTCTAGATAGAGTGGTTTGCACCTTATTGTACCTTACCGGGGGGATTAGCGTGAGTGTGGACATGGCCAATTTCTTAATTAACTACAATTTGCAACGTGTATGGAATTGGTAACAAACATGTGAGCAAAATTGGGTTTTTACGTAAGCCGCTAAAGGGAAAAATGAAGTTTCTTTCCCAGACGTGGGTAAACATAATTTTTTGCTGCATTGCTTATTAGACGGATGTAGAAGACATCCGTGAGGAGCTACATTTATACAATGGATCCAGAAACTATAGAAAGCATAATGTCCAAGGATGTCAATACATCTGAGGGACCAAAATCTATCGTTCATGATGAGAAAACTGACGAGTTGGTGAATTCATTAGAAACGGGTGTTGATAAGGCATATTCAACAATTCAAGACACAACATTAAGCGGTATTAATAAATTATCTGGGATCGTTACCGAAAAGTTGCCAGAATTTCAGAAACAATGGAACGATGTTAAGTTACCACAGTTATCAAACGTCGGTGAATTGACTAAAAATTTAAATAATATTAATATCAAGTTAGACGACTATGTACGGAAGGAAGACTTGGAAACATTTAAACAACGTGGGGGTGAAATCATGAATAAAGCAAGTGAAAATACTAATAAATATTTAGATACTTTGGATGATGATTTAGAGAAATTTGAAAATTTAACAATAACTTACGCACAACAACTTGGTGGCCAGTTAGGTTCATTTTTCCAAAGGCAGTCGAACACAGAGCAGTCTAAAAAGCCCGTCAAAAGCAAGGAGGATTTTTCTGAACCGGCTTGGAATTGGTCAGGGTGGGGCAAACAGCTATCGGGCTTGATTTCTGGTGATTCTCCGGAGACAGTTCTTACACAAGAAAAGAAAACGGAATTGTTGTTTAACTTGCCGAGGGGTATTAGTCCTGGTACTAGGGCGGAGAGTCAAGTCCATGAGCTACAGAGTGACTCATCAATATATTTGAGATCTGTCGGAAGCGGAGAATTCAAAGACTACAAATTAAGTGATGAACAGAAAAACGACATTACAGAGCTTTTAAATAATGATGCATTGCATTTAATGGAGCTGTATAAGAAGTTGGTCAAGCTTGCGACTGAACCTGTTGCTGATGAAGAATCAGACAAATGTTTAACGTCCGGAAAAGTCAGCGACGAAGATTTTTGGAAGGTGTACTTTGGTAAAAAGGATCAAATCATGCAGGATGAACAGAAGAGAAGAGAGCTTTTGGAAAAGAGCAAAACTGTCGAACAGGATGACGAGGAGGAAGAGTTCAATTGGGATGAATAGTCAGTTCTGTATAAGTTAAACATAGATTTTACCGCTATGTAGTTGTAGTAATGTAATTCACGTGAGTGATTAGATAAGCGCGCATTGGCTAAACAAGGCAACTGAATTGTTTCTGCACATGTTTCATCCTGGTGGCAACAATAGCTCCCAGATAGTGCCGTAGAAGAAGTGTCTCACGGGTATGGAGACGCCAAATACAAACCTAGTGCAGACGTCATTAGAGCAGCAAGTCCAGAGGGTGGATTTTGTTTTCAAGTCTCTAAATGACAAAGCTATAGAAAAGATCAGAAATAGTGATAAAGATTTGCAAAATGTATCCGTAGCAATAGGATATATACAAGAACTTGTACAGCTAATAAACTCTGTAATGAGACTGGTATCCGAAAGTTCAATGGAATCGGTGGGTTTGGAAGTTATCAAGGAAACATATTGCGATTTCATAGTTGCCAAAGAATTAGTAGCTCACCATCTTCAAAACAGTTCGTTAAGCTTGAATGATTTGAATGCAATAAATATGCTGAATAAAATACTACAAGATAATGCATGGTATTATAAGAGCATGAAGGATTTCATAACAAAATCAACAAGGTTATCATTTCAGTCTAATATAACTTCACGTTTTAATTTATTGTTAAACGGTGGTAATCCGATAGTTGAAAAGGCAAATTTAATTGAAAAGATGTCACCATCGAAATTATCTCCAGTATCATTTTCAAATTCAGCTTCAAACTTAAACCCTAATTTTAAAGTAAATTTAAATAACCTTTCGAACACACTACCAACTACAATTCATCCGCCGGTCATTTCGGACAGACCGCGTTCAGTATCACCTTCACCTTCACTGAACCATGATAACGAACTTTTGAATGCCTACTCATCAAGGGGTTATATTGATGTGGAAACTCTGATGGAAATATTTCATAGATTTGACAGTTCTGTTTTATTAATCGATTTCAGATTTTCGACTTCCTTTAAAATGGACCATATATCGCTTTTCGCTAATATTGTCAATATTGATCCAGTTACCATCAAACCAAGTTATATTGTTCAAGATATTGTAGATCATTCGCTTATATTAAGCTCATTTCAAGAAAAAAAAACATTTATGAAATTATCTTCATTTGAATTAGTAATTATTGTTGACCAATCATCAATACATGCTAAATTATCACAAGATTTAATCAGGTTTGTAAGTATATTAGATATAAAAAATACTGATTCCAAATTCAAATTTAAAAGGAAACCAATTATTCTGGATGGTGGCTTTGATGAATGGACTTATTTCATGAACAATCAAACTAGAAAAGTCCACGCAGATTATAGCAGGGATAAATCAACACCAACCATTTCTATTCCAATGAATGGTAGCCTAGCCAATTCCCAACAAAATTATATTCATACTCAACCAATTGTTTCAAGGTCTCCCTCGCCAATTGGATTATATTCAAATAATCAATCGAGCATGAAGTCACCGATGACTTTCGCATTAGCATCAAAACCGATTATGACAACAAATTCTTTTTCACCTCAAGGAAATACTAGAACTTTAACGGCAACCTCAAATTCAAAACCCGTTTCGGCAATTAGAACCCCACCAAAACTTCCAAATATACCAACATTACAAGTTTCAGTAGTTAATACGCCAGTTAGATCCAATTCGCCGACGAGATCTCCAATATTAATCTCTGGGCTGTATAATTTGGGGAATTCATGTTATATGAATGCTGCATTGCAATGTCTGATGGGTGCTAAGTCATTAACTAAGTTTGTTTTAGAGAATAATTATCATCAATTTGTTGCAATGGAATCAAAGCTAGGATCACATGGATTATTAACAAATGAATATCAACAATTGGCCAAATTAATGCTGGAAAATACTATAAAACATATTCCAACTAACCCTAAAAATTTCAAAAAAATTGTTGGTAGCATTAATTCGGTATTCGATAATTGTGATCAACAAGATTCAGCCGAATTTCTTCATTTCATTTTGGATACAATTCATGAAGATTTGAACTGGTCGGGTAATAAGCCAACATCATATCAATTAACTGAGGAAGAAGAGGCGGAAAGAGAGATTTTACCTATAAGGATTGCATCAACACTTGAATGGGAAAGATACCTTAAAACTGATTATTCGACAATTACCGAAATATTTGTCGGACAATATGCATCTAAGCTTCAGTGTAATAATTGTTTTAAAACATCGACCACATATATTCCATTCAATATGTTATCAGTACCAATACCAGGAAGTAAGAAAGAGATAGACATTTATGATTGTATTAACAATTTTACTTCACCTGAAATCTTGACTGGAGATAATGCATGGAAATGTCCAAGATGCGTTCGAAGCAGTAGTACAACTAAAAAATTGACGATAACGAGGTTGCCCAGGGTCTTGATCATTCAATTTGAAAGATTTTCTTTTTCTGGTGGACCAAAAGTCGAATTTGTAAAAAACACGAGAAAGATCAGTTTACAATTGAAGCTAGACATGAAACAATACTGGCCGAAGGTTCAGACTGAACAAGAGAGAAAGGAATTGAAAAAATTACCGGTAAGAGATCAACAAGGTGAATGGGAATATAGTTTGTGTGGGGTTGTTAGACATTATGGTACTTTGAACGGGGGTCATTATATTTCAGAGGTTAAAAAAAATGGGGTGTGGATTAAATTTGACGATGATAAAGTCGGAGTTAGTAATAGTATGGGTAAACAGGATGAAGTTGATGGTAGTGCATACATTCTATTCTATGAAAAGGTGTGTTAGATATGTAGACTGTATTAATATTTGTATAGAGCAAATTAGAATAAAGGAAGTTTGACAGAAAGGAAAGGACAAAAATTACCAAAAAATGAGAAAAAAAACGAAATTAAAAGATTTGTCTTTATCTGTGAATTTTCCTAATTTGACGCGTAAAAAGACCCTCGCACCACACGCTGAGCTAAAATTATCTACATTGTGTGGTGTTAGGTGTAGATTGCGTTAACTTTTAAACATGTGCGTCATTATCTTATGTGACTGCGTTCCAGCAAATTTTAAGTGCGCGGTGGGTCCAAAAGTTTCCTAATTAGGCAAATCATGAAGTAATTGCCTAAAGTTATTGTTAGTTATCGTTTATTCTATAAACGGCTTATCTATGTTATTATAATTTAACTCATTTGCTTTAACTTGTCTTCACAAATCAAGAACTTGATAACTTTCAGGTCAAATAAGTATATCCCATATACTATACTTGACTATTGACGGGTTTTGTCTTTTATTTGATATTTATTGAATTAACATATCAATCATATATTTGACTCTATCTCCAGCTTAATTTTTTTTTCGATCCAATTCGTTTATTTTACATTATTTTATTTTCCATTTCATTATTGTTCATTTACCAACTAGTTTATTTGTTACATTCAAGTAGAATTTGAAAAAATTTTATTAGTATTTCAGAATATTCAATATCGATTAAGCAACCTTTTCATTTGGTGTTGCGGAATTATACTTTTATCACGCACAAATCAAGTTATTTTCTGATTACGTAAAATTCAGTATTTTTTTCTTGAATATACGATCAGTTGCTTCTACATTCTAAATTAAGATTTATTGTTAAGCTTACTCAGTTAAAATAAACCTTTAAAAAAATATTAAATTTGTTGTTTAGGTCTCCAATTTTGGAAAAAATTAGCCAACAAATTTAAACAAAAAATAAACAATCTTTTTATTATATTGTTCAAATCATAAAAATTTCGTTGATTCTATCAACTTTATTGAAAAGCTTTTGAAATTGGTGTTAAATTTTGGAGCCCGAGTTCACTGTTATATACATACACTTTTTATCATTTTATTGGAACTTAGACGGATATCTCTCCATATTTCAAAGCTGATAAATATTCATTGATTTAAATATTTTTCAAACAACTCACATACTGTTTTTTTCAATTTAATTTTTAAATTCACTTCATTTGTATATTAATTGACTCATCATGTCTCAAGACCAAATTACCTCATCAGAAGAGTTCTCTGATTTCAACAACGAAAAACTAACGAATTTTGAATCTGTTCCAACATCACCTGAAAGTAACCATGAGAGAAGTTCAACTCCATCTTCAACAAGCTCAGCAGATGGAAGTTCAATTAATGATGAAAAATCGATATCTGACCTGAAGAAAAATATTTCACAGGTTTCATCAAACCGTCATGTTTCAAGTGCTTCCAGATCTTCAACGAATGTAACAGATGCTACATTGGCTAGCGCTTTGTTGAGTCCAGCATCAACACCAAGCTCTACAACTGTAGAACCTATTAAATCTAGAGATGAAGTTACTGAAAAGAGAGAAAAATCTGAAAAAAAAGAAAAGAAGGAAAAGAAGGAGAAAAAAGAGAAGAAAACCTCACGTACAATCAACTTCGCAAGTGGTGTTTCCACCTCTGTGCCCTTAACTGGTGAAAGGCCAAAACCTGAAGCTCATACATCAATGGATGATGATGTTTTACTTGCAATTTTCATTATTCTTTTTGATAATGACCCTGGTAGTAAGGGTATGACTGTCAAACAAATTTGTGATATATTAATTGAAAAACATCCTGAGATGTCTAAACTTTCTTCTAAGACTTCCAATTTAGTTAGTGCAAAACTGAACGCTTATGTCAAAAAAGTCGAAAAAGGTGATCCTTCAATTCATTATGCTTTATCAAGAGATTGGGCTGATTCGTCTCCAAAGAGAATGGTTTATGTTTATCGTGGTATCTTATCTGCGGAATACCCTTCTTATGTTCAAAAAATTATTGAAGAACACAAAGAAAGAGAAGCAGCGGCGAATGCAAATTCAAATGCAAATGCAAATTCTTCCCCGTCATCTATATCAAATTCCGGTAACGATGATAATATAACTATTGGTAAATCTGATTTTGACAGTGATACTAATGTTTATACTTCAAGACTAAATCCGAACAATAAACTAGATGAACTATCCAATTCAAGTAGCTCAGCTTCTCCCTTGGGCCAAGATTTATCTTTCCCATCAATTTCTCCATCAGGATTACAACTGAACAAAAATTCACCTTTTGGGAATGGCTCAATTGATTTTGCAATTCCTCAACTGTCTGTTCCATACTCTGTTGCCCCTGTAACTGCTTCACTGAATATAACAATGCCAATCAAATGTAATGATTCCGACGAAATGGTGGGTGATGACATTATGAAAAGTGACTTTCCAACTGGAAAAAATCAATACTTAACTGTTATCCCCGATTCTGACTCTGATGAGGAAGTTTACAGTTCTTTGAAAACTGATTTTGATATAGATGATGACGATAACTCAACCGTTTATGCCAATCATGGATATTACAGACGAACTTCGGATATTGTTACTGAAAGAATTCCATCGGGTATTGGTAAAAGATCTAAATCTATTAGTTTTATTAACAAGCGAACCAAGTCTCATTCATCTTCATCAAAACAATCGACTTTAGAATTGCAATCAAAGCAATCGTCTTCAAACTCTTCTAATCAAACAAAAAAAATTATAACTGCTGCCGCATTGACTCCAAGAGTGCCTCGAAAACAATCCATTTTAAATACTTCTAATGCTGCGGCTGCAGTTGCCGCTTTAAGATCGGTGGCGCTAGGTTCTTTCAACAATTCAATGAGTGATTCAGTTAATTCTATTACCAGTTCAATCATGACAGATACTTCTATTGAGCCATCTATAAGTGCGAAATGGTTGGAAACTGTTCGGTCTGGCTTTTTAAATCAAGACATTGCGAGTCCTGAAGATATTTCATTAGCTGAGTTGGACACTTTGTTCACATAGGAAATTATAACGAATAAAATTTCAGAGTAAATAAAAACCTTCAATACCAAAATAAAAAATTTTAAGAATTTTCAAGTTCAATAATAAGGTTAATAATAATAACGAAATAGTTCACTGTATTATATTATACTACATTATATTGTATTATATTATTTTCAAAAAAAAAAGACTAAAGAGATGAATAAAAATATCTCTTACTAGTCAATAACCCAAAAAAAAAGGTCTTAATGTCCTGTTACAAGGTTTTTGTCTGGGTTTCTTCGGGTTTCTATCAAATGGTGATTTTATACAAGGGGTTCACTTTTTAGTTTGTATCAACGGTTTGCACTTAATTCATGACAATTTTTGTTTTTCATTTACTTCTTTCTCACACGTAAGTTAATGATTCGTTGTGTTTCAATGCTTTAACTTCAGTTATTTTCATTGCATCTTAATGCTTTGGTTTGCTATGTGTATTTTTGGCTGGTACTATACTTATTTAGTCATATAATCCTCACTTTATGTACTTTTTTTAGCTTTAAAACTTATTTATGATGTAAAGGCGAAACGCGTCGAAAATAATTCAACATGAAAACTGATTTTTTTCTTCAAAAAAAATAATCTCTTTCTCTCTTCCTATAAATGATAGTCTTCTTCTGTAATTTTCACTTACAAAGTTAGTCCTCGTTTTTACAAATGCAAGAAGAGAGTGCAAAAAAAACTTTTTTTGATCACAATTTGAAAACCACGGGACTATCACCAAACGCGTCACAGTCAGACCCAGACACTTCTTGTTTAATAGTTGAAGATAATATTGAAAAAGATCATGATGATTTTCTCAAGTTCAGAACTGATTTGAAAGCCATGTTTAGTAATATCTCTGAATCTTGTGTTTATGCGCTATATAAAAAATTTTCAGGCTCTAAAGACCCATTACAAGATGCTATTAATGCCTATCTTGATAATCCCACTAACTTTACAGATCAAGTAAGCAAGACAAAAACTGAAAAAAAATTAGAAAGTCTTCAACTTGTGGGATTTAAGAAAGGCGAAAAAAGTAAGTATGAATACATCAGTCGAAAAAGAGGTTTAGACTCAATAATATCTACAAACAAAACTTCCAAGTATTTCGAAAAAAACTTCAGTAATGTAAAGAAGTCAACTCCAACTACAAAGAGAAAAATTGTAAAATCAGAATCGAAGATGTTAAATGTAAACATCCCCAGTCAAACTTCATCATCACAGAAACATTACTGGAAAAAATATATTGGAACGCTTAATATGTCATGTTGGTGTACAAGATCTGTTTACAAACTAAACTCAATTTGTTCTGATAATGTACTAACTATGACTAAAACTTCGGGTTCTGATGTTGTTTATATTAGTCATCAAACAGCAAAAAGTGAATTTCGTCGTGAGTTGGGGAGGTTATCAGAGGATATGGCTGAATATATCGGGCCATTGATTGATGAAGGGGCCGTTGTGTTTGAAAGCAAGCTTTTTTTTGTCGATGGGCAAAGACTAAATACGGGGGATTCATTTGTTATACGTTCAGATTGTTTTCTGTCAGAAAGAATATTTGAAGCTGAGAGTATGAAAAATAATGCAAATGAAGAGTTGGATGTTGAACAACTTAAAATAATGAAAAGTTCAAATGGGAAAATTGAGGCTGGAACACGGCTAAAAAGCTCGATTCTTAAACTTTTTCGAAATATAGGATTAAAATCTGTGAAAGATTATGAAAACGAAGGAAAAAAGGCCGTTTTTATAGAGGATAGAAGTCAAAGTAATGACTCTGCACTTCAAGAAGTCAGTAGACTTATAAAGCTCGATGAAAATACAGAATCAAATGATTTGTCGAAGCTAAGTGAAAATCAAACTGATCTAATTGAGCATACAGATGAAAACAAATTAACTGTGAATCAAGTTAAAGACTTATATAAAAGTACAGAGTTGAATAACTTTCAGCAAAACCTTCCAGAAAGCATTCCAAATGATTTCAAAATTGAGCTAAGGCCATATCAAAAACAGGGATTAACTTGGATGCTTCAGCGTGAAAAAGAATACGATTCCATAGGCATTAATAATAGTAATTTTAGCTCTGAAGAAAGAGAGACTGTCATTCAACAACTCAAATCTTACGAAAACTCTTTGAATCCATTGTGGAAGGAATATACCTGGCCAAGTTTGCCAGATCGGTTACAGCACTTAGAGCTACCGCCAAAATGTGGTAGTGCGTTTTACTTGAATCTGTATAAAGGCAGCTGCTCCATGATGAAACCAGTTATTAAGTCATCATGTAAAGGTGGTATTCTTGCTGATGAAATGGGTCTTGGTAAGACTATCACAACACTTTCTCTAGTTTTATCTTTTCCGACAGACACTCACTACGAATCGCTAAAGGTGAATGATGCTGAAAAAATTAAAGATTATGCATATGGTACAACTTTGATTGTTGTTCCAATGGCATTGCTCACACAATGGGAAAGGGAATTCATGAAAGTTTCAAAAGATTACAAAAAGCAACATTGTTTTATATACTACGGTTTGGAAACTTTAGGAAATCTAAAAATGTTGCTATGTGGTCATAACCCTCCCACCGTAGTCTTAACTACATATGGTATGATTCAATCAGAATGGTCTAAATCCAGTAAACTGAACTCATCGGCAACAAGCAGTGGTTTGTTCTCCATTAAATTTCTAAGAATAATTTTAGACGAAGGACATATTATCAGGAATCGCAGTACCAAAACAGCAAAGGCTGTTTATGCATTAAGATCGGATAGACGATGGATTTTAACTGGTACCCCTATTATCAACAGATTGGAAGACCTTTTTTCTCTCATACATTATCTTGATTTGAAACCATGGAGTTATCATTCATTATGGAAACAATGTATTTCCCTCCCTTTTGATACAGGTAAAGAAATGGGCACTGCAGTTGAATTGCTTAAGTCCATTCTTGATCCACTTCTCTTGCGTAGGACAAAAAATCAAAAAGATAGTGATGGAAATTATTTGGTGGTTTTACCACCGAAAGAAGTTATAATTGAAAGATTGACATTTAGTAGAAAGGAAGAAATTATATATAACTGGTTGAAAGAAAAAGCAGTAAACTCTTTTAATGAAAACTTCAGATCTGGGGTCGTTTTTAAAAATTATTCGTCTATTTTAACTCAATTATTAAGATTAAGACAAGTTTGCTGTCACGTTGATCTCATTAAAACTACCGAAAAGGATACAATAGATGATTTTGATCCAGCTGACAACGCTAAAGAGGAGCAATCACGACAGCAGAAACTGTCTACAAAGGCCGATGACGAAATGCTTTCAATAGTGGAGATGATAGAAACTAACGATAAACAACAGCAGATTCCGACTGAAGAAATTAAACAGCTGAAAGAGGAAATTTATGATCAGTATCCATCTTTTGACAACACTGAATGTGCAATTTGTACTGAACCGATAATTATCGATACATGTGTTATCACTGAATGTAAACATTGCTTTTGTCTGGCTTGTTTGAAGGAGCATTTTGAGTTCCAGATCAAACACGGTAAGGAAAAAAATGAGCCAGCACGAGAAAAAAGTGATGCTGATGATATTGAAGATAAAATTTTAAAGGCTGAAGAAGTGTTTTGTCCAATGTGCAGAAAACAGGTAAATAGAAATAGATTGTTTAGAACGGTGAGGAAGGTTAATACCACTGCTGCCATTACGGTCAATGTTGATATCAATGACCAGTTCATGACCCAAAAATCCCCATCTCAAAAAACTTTTTTAAGAAACTACTTTGTCAGACCGTTCGTACCGAACGATCAATCATCAAAAATTAATGCTCTACTTATTCATTTGGAACAGATTAGGCAAGAATCACCTGGGGAACACATTATTGTTTTTTCCCAATTTACAAGTTTTTTGGATATTGTAGAAAATGAACTCGAAAAGTACACTGGAGAATTCGATGTGTTCAAGTTTGATGGTAGAATAAACTTAGAACAGAGACAGCGTGTTTTGAGTGGTTTTGAAAAATCTATACCGCCAAATGAAAAGAAAATTTGTATACTGTTGTTGAGTTTAAAAGCCGGTGGTGTGGGATTGAACTTAACTGTCGCATCAAGGGCATTTTTGATGGACCCACATTGGAACAACGCCATCGAACTTCAAGCGATTGACAGAATCCATCGCGTTGGCCAAATCAAGAATGTAAAGGTTATTAGGTTTATAATGGACGGAAGTATTGAAGAGAGGATGCTAGCTATTCAAGAAAAAAAAAATCAGTTGGGTGAGGCTTTAGCTATAAGTGACGAAGAGAGAAGGAAAAGGAGGTTGGAAGAATTGCAGAGTTTGTTCAAAGAATAAGTTTGTTAAATACATGAGATAGAAAAATGGAAGCGCAGCAGTTAGTAAAATATCAAACAATTTGAGTCCAATATCGATTTATTTACAATCTTATTTTCCACTATCCATTTTTTTATTTTATATTTGTCAATATAAACTCTGTAATTTTCATCTTGTATAAAAATGTAATGATCACTGTATTTATATTTTTCTAGGTAATAATCCATATTAGGATTTTTTTTTGCATTTTCATAAATCACATCCATATATGAAAGGGCTAATAACAAATCATCTATTCTAAATGTTGTACATTCACTCACTAATTGTAAAGTGACGTGCTTTTTAGTTGATAGTGGACCATAAACAAAAGCTAGTGCGAGCCTTCGACACCAATATCGTAAATATGTCATTTTACCAAGTGGAGACAAAGGACGTTCAGGTCCACTAATTTGTTGTTCATACTTTGACAATTTATAAGAAAAATCAATTAATTTGGTGCCCAAATATCGTTTTTGATAACACGGCAGAACGCAAATGCAAGATAAATTATTTGATTCCCAAGAGAGCAATTCACGGGAGTAAAATCCCATTGGAACTTCAGTTCTATCTAGTTTCTGATAAGCAACATAGAAATCAAAATAATCAAGATAATAAAATATAGATTTGTTATCAAGAAAAAATTTTGCCATGAGACACATGCACTGACAAAAAAGTTTGTTCACCGAACCTTTAACTTTTCTAATAACCAACACACCGTCCGAATACATTACTTTTCCTGGGAGTCTAGTTCGGTACTGACAACAATTCATGTGTTGTTCCCATTCAACCTCTTCATCTGAAAACTTGAAACAAAATGGACAAACATATAAAACCTCTATCCAGGGTTTTGTTTCTTTTACTTCAATAACACTACTAGATGCGTTTGAAATAGTTGATGCTGCATTTTTCTTTGATGAAAAAAAATCCCGACTAATTTCTAGTGTATTTTCTTTAAATGCCAATTTTGTTTCTACCTTATTGGTAGTTTTATTATGAACAGGTTTTTTGAATAAAGCAGAATTACCATACCAAGTGTCAAATTCGTACCTTCCTAATCTGATTCTAGATATATTTTGATAATCTAAAAATCCGTAATCATCGTCGACACCATTTTTATCAAAACTAACATCCGGTTTGTTTATGTCAGCCGTAACATTATCTCTTTTGTTTCTTGAAGACCTTCTAATCGGTTTATCTGTATCATTATTAAAGGAAACTTTTGCACATGATTTTTTCATTTGGTTGATTTGCCTTGAACTACCTTCTAAAAGATTGAATTGATTGTCTATAAGTAAACAGTGGCTTTCGATTAATTTTAATTACTTTGTGATGAAGCAGTTTATTTGCACAATTATGATGTATTAAGCCCTGCCGATGAATTAAGGTCCTCCACAGGAAATATCATTTAATTGGGAAGCACGAATTTCAGGCGGTGCAAGACTTTTTCGGTAGTAAAATTTTTTTGTCTTTCTGGAATAGGGGTAATGTATACGCTTTGATACGGTTTTCTTTCTGCGTCAGAGTGTAATTATAATATGGCTAAAAAGAATTTCTACGGAAAGGCTGGTGCTAAGCTTTCTGGAGATTCTAAATCTGAAATAAACGAGGTTGAACTTAGTAATGAAGATTATAATAATCAAAATGAAAAAGATGACAATAACACCATCGGTAGTATTGAACATGAAAAATCTAGCAGGAAAAGAAAGCTTAAAGAGGAGTTGTTTGAGCAGCACAAAGAGAAGCTCAGTAGACAGAAAAAGAAGAGACTAGATAAGTATATTGAGCATCAACTCAAAAGAGAAGAAAAGGAAATTTTATTCAAGAAGCTTCAAGAAACTAGAATTGATACAAGTATTTTGAAATCTGCCAAACTTATTGGTACGGGTGATAGAATGACTAAAAAGGAAAAAATTATTGAAGCAATGGAATTAGAAAGACTAGATAAGTCAACTGATGAAACTAGAAGTTTATTATATGAGGAAAGACAGATCAAACGCTGGGCTCAGCTACTTGAAGAAGATCAAGATAAAACTGCGAAAATCAAAGATAATGACTTAGAAGATGATTCGAAAGAGTTCAAGAGTACGGGTACTGCAACCTCAGGATTCATAGATTACAGACCAGCGCAGCCGTTCTCTGGAATGGGTACAGGTTTTGGTTTTGGTTTTGGTGGTATTGAAAAAGCAGTAAGCAAAAAAAAGAAAAAAGGTTATTCATGGAGAACTAAATTTGAGGTTGAAGAGAGGGAAAACAAAAAAAACGAGGATGAAATGGATTTCAATAGCAATACTTCTGAGGAAGAAATTGAAGGCAGTGACTTTGAGGAAAGCGACATTGAAGAAGGTAATGAAGAGGATAAATGTGATGTTGAGGAAGAAAAACGTGACAATTATTACAACAATTACAATAATGAAGATGGAGACAATGGCGAAGGCAATGAAAGTGATGAAAGTGCTGGAGGCGATGAAGGTAATGAAGGTGATGAAGATAGTGAAGGTGATTGTTCTGAAGAAGAAGAAAGTGACGATGGAGTTGAAGTTGAAGTTAATATTAAAAAAGAACACACTAAAAAGGCTAAAGATTTTAAAGAATGGGCTGAAGAGCAAGTCCGTAAAAGCGAAGGTCGTGCAGCGTTTACAGCACCGACTGGCCCCCAGATGGAATATAGCGGAATTACACGGGAAGCAGACTTGGATGATGGTTTACAGGCAGATTTTATTCCTATAAATGACAAGTTACAGAGAAAAATTGTTACAGTTAATATCGTCAGAGATGAAGAAATACAAAGTGCTAGAGCTAACCTACCAGTTTACGCAGAGGAAAGCAGAATTATGGAAGCGATTCATCATAATGATTGTGTAATTATTTGTGGTGAGACTGGTTCAGGTAAGACTACACAAGTTCCACAATTTTTGTTTGAATCTGGTTTCGGAATACCAGGATCAGATACACCAGGTATGATTGGTGTCACACAACCAAGAAGAGTTGCTGCTGTGTCTATGGCTAAAAGAGTTGGTAGTGAGTTGGGTAATTACTCAAATAAAGTTGGTTATCAAATTAGATTTGATGCAACTGTGAGTGATGATACTTCTCTTAAATTCATGACAGATGGTGTTTTATTGAGAGAAATGATGAATGACTTTTTGTTAACCAAATACTCTGCAATAATCATTGATGAGGCTCACGAAAGAAATGTTAATACCGATATCTTGATTGGTATGCTTAGTAGAGTTTTAAAATTAAGAAGAGAATATCATGAAAAGTATCCAACTAAATATTTGCCACTGAAACTAGTTATTATGAGTGCAACTTTAAGAGTTAGTGACTTTAGTCAAAATAAGGTTTTATTTGATCGTCCGCCACCTATTTTAAAGGTTGATGCTAGACAGTATCCTGTGTCTATTCACTTTAACAAGCGCACTTCATTTGAATATACTGAAGAAGCTTTCAGAAAAACATCTAAAATCCATAAAAGATTGCCAAAGGGTGCAATTTTGGTTTTTATGACTGGTAAGGCCGAAATTATTGCGATGGTTAAAAAATTAAGAAAGGAATTTCCGCTTAGGAGTGAAAAACACAAAACAAAAACTATTAACGGCAACAACGATAATGATAATGATGGCGAAGTCGTTGATTTAAAAGTTGATGCAAATAACGCTGACGTTGAAGTTGAAGAAATTGATTTTGATGTAAAAGAAATTGAATTTAAAGAAGATTATAATGAGAATGAAGACGAAGAAGAAGAAGAGGGTTTTCAAGAAACACTAGAAAATGATCAAACTGAAAATGATCCACTGTATGTATTACCATTGTATTCTTTATTACCTACTAGTGAACAAATGAAAATTTTTGAAGAACCACCTGCTGGGTCAAGATTATGTGTTGTTGCCACAAATGTCGCTGAAACATCATTGACTATCCCAAACGTTAGGTACGTTGTGGACTGTGGTAGAGCTAAAGAAAGAAAATATGACGAAGAATCTGGAGTACAATCATTTGAAGTCGATTGGATCTCCAAAGCGAGTGCAGATCAAAGATCTGGTAGAGCTGGTAGAACAGGTCCTGGTCATTGCTACCGATTATATTCATCGGCTGTCTATGAAAGTGAATTCCCACAATTCTCTAAACCTGAGATTTTGAGAATGCCAGTTGAGGGTGTCGTTTTGAACATGAAAAGTATGGGTATTCAAACGGTTTCCAATTTCCCGTTCCCTACTCCGCCTAATCGGGTTATGTTACAAAAATCTGAGCAACTGCTAAAATATTTAGGTGCTTTAGACAAGGAAAACTCACAAATTACAAGCATGGGTAAAAAGATGAGTTTGTTTCCATTAAGTCCAAGGTTTTCTAAGATACTGCTAATTGCCAATCAACAAGGGTGTTTGCCTTATGTGATCGCATTAGTATCAGGATTCTCAATCGGAGATCCATTTCTAAGTGAGTATGATTTGGGAATTCAAATTAATGAAGAAGTTGAGAATGTTAGTACAAATAAAAACAAACCTAAGGATGATTATGAAGAGAATGAGAATGATCATAATGGCGGTGGAGAAAAGCTATTCAGTCAATATGATTTAGAAAAAAGAAGAAAATTAAGGCAAAAATTTAATAAATCCAACGAACTATTCAGCAAGTTGGATAAATATAGTGATGACTTAAAACTATTATCAGCTATTTGTGCAAGTGATCACATACCAAAAAATAAAAGGGGCAGATTCTTCAAAGATCATTTTCTTAGGGAAAAGCAGATGAATGAGATTGAAAAATTGAGGAAACAATTAACTTATATTGTCAAATTACATACAATGAAGGAAACTATTGCTGTATCTAGTAAGATTGGCGACAATGAAATGAAACTGGGTAAACCAAACAAAAAACAGATTCAGGCCTTAAAACAAATGATCACAGCTGGTTTTATTGATCAAGTAGCGTTCAGATTGGATACTGTTGATAGAGAATTCAAATTAAGCAATAACATGAGAATAATGAATGTCCCATATTATGCGCCAGCATTGGAAAATCAAGCTGGAGAAATATTTATTCATCCAAGCAGCATCATTATGAAAAGTGGAAAGGCACCCCAATATTTAGTGTATTCACATTTACAGAAAAGTGCTACAGGGAAAAGTGATAAGATCAAACTGCATTCATTAAACGACATTGGTTCTTTGGCCTTAGCGAACGTTGGTAAGGGCACTGGCTTAATCACGTACTCCAAACCACTGGGCAATCCAGCAGTGACTGTTGATGACAAGGGAGTTGAAACCAGGGAGAGTCATGTTGTTCCCCGTTACGGGGCCAATTTTGTGGGATGTGGCGGTGTGGATTTGGCACCTCAGAGGGTGAAGCAACGGAAGCTGTGTGGCGCATGGGAACTTGTTTAATTTTTGCGTTTTCACCATTCCTCAAGGGTGTATGCTTCTGTTCGTGGTAGATGTCTTTGTAGTTTGTGCCATATAGCTTTTTTGAAAACGCCGATAACGTGTTTCTCTGGTGTATTTAATTTTTCAGATGCAGGCAGTTGAATTCCAGAAATCGTTGGATTCTTTATACTACGTTTTTTCGCAGCTAGACAGCATTGGAATCCTGAGTGCTTCTTTTCCAAACAATGAAACCTTTTTTGAAGACAAAATAGACAGTATAAACTACTCCTTCCTTAAATTTTTGGATTCATTCCCACAGCTGGATGATTCTTTAAAGACCAATTTGAACACCAAGTTTCAAAATCACTCATACTCCTCAATCTATCAGGTCTACCACGATTTAAAATTAGCGTGTATAACAAAAATATTAGAATACGAGGATAACCCGACGCTCTATGCTAAAGTTGATGATCTCTATAAAATCTCTATTGAAATGCTTCTAAGGGAGGCCATTAGATTGGGTGTTTCTCTTAAAAATTTAGATAAATCAACTACTAAAGCAAAATTAGAAAATAAAGAGATTAAGTATGTTGACGCCTCAGACGATAAAATTCAATCTCAGTTAAAACAGTTACAACCAATAGAGACTACTGACAATTTATGTGATATTCTAGAGAAAGATTTTGATATAATAACCTCGTCGTTTTATAATAGCACAGGTAAAACATTATCAATTTTTGCAGCAGGTAATGTCCCATTCTTTTCATCGTTGAATCATTTCAAGTCTGATCTTGACGATCGGGAGCCAATAATCGATCCGAGTCTAGGTATTACAATTACAAATGTTGTTCCCAACGTACCAATGTTGTCAAACGAAAATTTTTCCAAATTTTCCACATCTGATATAAAGATCCCAAATATCAGACAAATTTTAGAGAACTATATGCATCCAAATTGGTTAAGACTTATATCCTCACAATGGCTCAAACATGGCAATGGTGTAAGCTCATTAAACTTTAGTTTTGCTCCAACTTATGATGAAACTCAGTCAATTATATCTAATGATTGGAAAGGACTAACTTGGTGTCAGCAAATTGGTTTTAAAAAGTTGGTTGATGCAAAAGAAAAATATGATTTATTAGTTAAAGAAAACATTCCTCAAAATGATAAAGAAGTCGATACAGATGATGAAATATCTGGAAAAAACAACGAAAATAGAACTGAAAATGAAAATGATGATCACGAAGACGGCGAGTCTAAATCTGATAGTGAGCACGATTTGGATAAGAAAAGCGAGATGGAGATCGATGAAAATGCGAGTAAAGAAAAAATAGATTTGGCAAATATTTTACAGTGGAATGCAAATAGAGCAGTAACAGAAGAGGAAGCTGAAGTTGTGAAATCAAATAAAGTTCAATCTACTGTAAGTGATTTGCTATGCACTTTAAGTGAACTCCGTCAAAACAGAATTGAGAAGCAAAAGAAGCATGTGCGTTACAATAAAAACATGTTAAATACGGGCAGTAAGATCTTAAAACCTTCCAATGAAGAATTAAAGCTATACAACAAGATTAGAAGATTATTAACAGGTTTGATCGAATCTAAAAATGTAAACCCTTCGGATTTGAATATTGAACTAGATACAAAAATACCTGTTTTACAGCACACTTATCAAGGTACGTTACCGGCTTCGTTTACTGTCTCCAATCAAAAGCTTCCTAAAACTAAAAAAAGAAGGTGAAGAAAAAAAAAAGGCTCTTGTTTTCGTTTATGTAGTTGTATAAAAATTTTGTATATTCAGATTAATTGACTAATTGATATGGAACTATTTTATAAAATTTGTGTCTTCAGGAACTAGCTCATCGGTAAAGTGGCTAACGAGATATCCATTTTGATCCTGTGCAAGCTGAATGTTACCTATATGTGAACGATCAACGTCATATAAGCTGACAATAATTTCGAAAATATCATTAGAATTAACAATTCTAGTACTTATTTTGGAATTCAATAGCCTCTGATGTGCAATAAACCTTTGGAAACCTAATGAAATCTGTTTCAGTAAGTCCTGCACAATTAATTCACTGTTTGGACTCCAAAAATCAAATTGTTTGGTTAAAATAAATACTATTTTATCGCCAGTATCTTTGAATCGCCCAACAAAAACACCATCCAACAATGGTTCCAGCTTAACCTTAGTTAAATCGATAGTTTCTTTAAATTCTATACTTTCTTCGCTTATATTATTGCCTTCTGGATAACAATCTATGTCATTATCCACTAGCGACTTGGGTGGTGTCCACATGTCATAATTGCAAAACCACTCACTCTCTAAATCAACAATATATTCACATGTTCTCCATTCATGAACACTTCGAATTTCAGGCTTTTTCATTTCAACATTACATAGGTAGTTGATAGTTGTTGATCTTGGCAATCCAGTCAAATCACAAGTTTCCCCATTGCCAACTCTTTGGGTAACATACTTCGTTCCGTCTTCTGTCGTAATCATTTCAAAATCAGATTGTAGAGCGTACGGATCCCTATATTTTGTCAAATAATAGTATGGCTTTCCACCAAGATTAGATGAGTCATGCCAGGTATCACCCTCATCTTTACTTACATTATCATCCGTCCAAGTTGCAAGTTTGAAATCAGCTGTTGACACAACTTGTAAAACATCATTATGTGTTAGTTGTTCTAAATGAAACTGATAGATGTCATGATCAAATCTGATTTGGTAAGTCCAATAACCAGTTTGTTTTACAGCCGGCTTGCCCCTATTCATTTTGTTGAACTCTTTTACCACTTCGATTGCATTTACTTTTTCGTTTGTCAAATTTATCGCATTCCTCTCATAGACATCTTGTAACACTTTTGTATCTTTTTCAATATGAGGTATCAAGCAATGATAATTGATTCGGTCTGACGTAAATTTGTATGACGTTATGTTGGATTCAAATCTGTCGGCATGCACACTACTATCGAATTCATCACCGTGGATAATGACATGGTACTTTTTTTCACCAACTGATCCACAGCTAATCAACTGTAGGAAAGCAAGCAACAAAAAAAGTGCTATGTTATTTAACATTTATGGTCAACAATTAGAAAATACCTCGAGTTTCTTTCTCTGGATTAATGGAATGGTACTGCCCACATGAATTCCGAAAATAAAATAACTGAATACTGTGGCGCTACAGACTGTGGATCCTGAAGATTAAGAAATACTATTAGTAAGCTCTTGTTTTTCTCCACCTGTTTCTCACTTTCAAGGGCAAATATAAATGTCCTAATGTGGCCTTTCATTCGTTTGCTCAGGCTAACTAGTTGTACATCAAGACAAGCAAAATTTGCGATCTCAAATCAGTTTAAATTTTTCCACTCCACTATTAGCAAAATGACAATTCCTGAAAAACAGTCTGTTATCTATTACGAACAAACCGGTGGCCCGGATGTTTTAAAGTACTCTACAGAATTTCCAGTCCCAAAAATTTCATCACATGAAATATTAGTGAAAAACAGATATTCAGGTATCAATTATATTGAAACTTATTTCCGTAATGGTATCTATCCGGCACAATTCCCATACATTCCAGGTCGTGAGGCAGCAGGTGAAGTTGTTGCCATTGGTACTGATGTTAAGAACTACAAGGTCGGTGATAAGGTTGCATATATTGGTAATGAAAATTTTGCCCAATATACAAAACTTGAATCACAAAAAGTTTTAGTTATCAATTTAGGTGCAAATGCAACTGATGATCAATTGAAAGTGTACGCAGCATCATTGATTCAAGGTCTAACGGCATTAACCTTTATAAATGAAGCGTATCCTGTTAAAGAGAACGATTATATTCTCATCACCGCGGCAGCTGGTGGTGCAGGGTTGATTTTTGATCAATTGGTTGGTAAGATCAAGAAGGCACACGTAATTGCAGTCGCTTCTTCCGATGAAAAACTAGCAAAGGCAAAAGAAAATGGAGCTGAATTTTTACTAAATTCATCAAAACTTTCATATGATGAAATCGCCGATAAAATCTTAGAAATCACTGAAGGCAAAGGTGTTGAGGCAATTTTTGATTCAATTGGTAAAGATTCATTTGAACTGGACTTGAAGGCAATCAAACGTAAAGGTACAATTGTTTCGTTTGGTAATGCCTCTGGTGCTGTTCCACCTCTAAGTATTAACAGATTATCACCAAAGAATATCAAATTGATGAGACCACAGCTATTTGGTTTCCTCACTGAGCCGGAGGAGTTCCAACATTACAGTAAAATATTATTTGATTTAATTGATTCTGGTAAATTAATCATTGAAATCAGTAAAATCTATCCGTTGAAGGATTATCCGATTGCTACAACTGAAATGGAAGCAAGAAAAACTACAGGCAAACTTTTACTAGAAATTCCTAACTAATTTTTTGTACAGTATCTATAGGTAAAAAATAAACAAAAGTTTTCGTTAAAAGAAAATTCCGGACCAAACTTAAAAGTTTGGAGGAGATAAAAACAAAAAAATAACTCCGATGCCGGGAATCGAACCCGGGTCTGCTCGGTGAGAGCGAACCATGATAGCCACTACACTACATCGGACTGTATATTTGAAAGTAACAAAATGCTTAAACCACCCAATTTAAATCACGTGATGATTTTTTATTTGAGCAGCAATTTTTTTTGTCACTCGGTATTATTTCATTCAAACCAGTAGAATTTGTGCACGCAAATTTGGGGCAAGAATTAAAAACAGCTATTAAAATAAAGAAGGTAAAAAGAGTAATACATTATACTTCTAAACTATTGAGATTCCAAACATTTAGCTGAGTAAATCGTTAATTTTACCAATAGGATGGAACATTAGAATGCCGAGCATTTAAGGGCCTTATCAAATTACTACCGCACAACATAACTCCAGTCACCAGCTAAACATATATATATATATTGTAAAAGTGGAAGGTCCCAGATACTACAACAGGAGATTGGGTTTTTTTTTCAAGGTGAAACTACGTGGATATAGTTGTAATATTCACAAAGGGTGTATAAGGAAGATATACAGAAGAGTGTTGTGCGGTATTAATCTGTGATGGCATTAGAATGCAGATCACTCTAATGCCTTCATCAGGTTGATCAAATAAATACCGCAGTAAGTTAAACATCTGTAAAGTGAAAAGTTTATAAGTAGAAGAGAGTAACCTCTTTATGTGATTCTATCTTATAGTTTATATAAAGTAACGAAGTAAGTGTGAACTACAGTTAACATGGAGGTTCAAGCTCGTGTTAGTCAACTACAACAAAGAGTATAAAAGCTGGATAGGCACGGAGGGAAAAACCTCTGATATTTACAGACCTTCCTCATGAAAATTCCCTTCAGCTACACAGCCTCACTTGAGTGTTCGTCAGGACTCTTCTCACATTATGAGATCATAAGTTATTGGTCTATTATATGATTGCATATTGTATGCTAATCACATATCATAACAATTGATTAAGTTAATGGGTAATAATTACACCTTCTTTCATCTGTGCCTACAACAAAAGAAATCACCTCATGATGCTCGTATTTTAATGACAATCTCAGAACTACACCTAAAGTTTTTGATGACGCTTTTTGCAATCATACTTACGCCTAAATAAGAAGCTCATCTTCTATCATTCTTTACTTATTGTGAACCTTGCAGAATTCTTGAGTCTGTCTTGAGAAATGTTTTCAATTTTATAGGATACGAAGTAAAAAAAAAAGTGTGGTGCGAAAGTTTAACTTGACTGATTTTTACATATATTTGCTCTTTAGAATTTCTAATTTATATTTTTGCTATTCATAAATGACATCCTAATTGCAAACAACTAAAAACATTGTTTTATTAGTGTGTTGTAATTATTGTTTTTGAACTCAAGTTTGTCCAAAGCGAGTTCTTTTTAATAATTCCTTGTTAGCTCAGTCGGTAGAGCGTTCGGCTTTTAAGAACTTTCCCAAAAGTCGACCGAAATGTCCAGGGTTCGAGCCCCTGATGAGGAGTTTTACCAATATTTTTTTGTCAGAAGCATTTAAAATATTTTTCTCACTTCACCAAATTAAATTTCTACAATGTGAACCCACCACGACGTACCGCTTTGAATTCCCTCTGCGTTGGTTGGTGAATGCACGACCCATACAGCCTGCAAATTCTTAAGAAGATACAAGAATGAGGTTTATATATGAAATTGTCAATTCCGTTGGGATATCAACGGAGCAATTTCAGAACGCATGTGTTTTAATAGTTTTATCATTTTCAGTTTTTTATATTGTTAGCAATTACAATATATTCAACAGAGTAATTCCGTCATACGCATATAATCCCGTTCACTTTATTAATGACAAACTAAAGGCACCAATCAGCATGGAGGATTTTATTAATGAGAATGTCCCTGAATTCAAAGAAAATGCATGGTCCATTATGAATCCGCTTTTGTTTAACGGTCATTTGCAGACCATGTTTGCAGGTATCAGAAAATTTCGCCACTTCGACAAGGTTTATTTCAAGCGTCAGATTCGGTTTTCTAGTGATGGTGGATGTGTTGCGTTGGATCATGTGGTTTCGAAGGAGGACTTTCAAAATTTTGAAAAATCCAGTCTGGTTATTCCTGAAAACCAGCCTAGAATCGTTGACGATTACATACGCTACATGACAAATGAAGAAATATCCAATCAAGGATCGGAAGATTCCAGGGCAATTGTTATAACTTTAACCGGATTATCGGGCTCTTCCGCTGAATCATATATCAGATGTCTGTACAGTAAGCTGTCACAAAATTTGGAATTTGATCTCTATGTTTTGAATTCAAGAGGTTGTGGTAACGTTAAATTGACAACACCGAAGTTGTTCTGTGCGTTATGGACGGAGGACATCAGAGAGACTATCAAGTTTCTCAGATCTAAGTACCCAAATCGGAAAATTTATTTATTTGGTGTAAGTCTGGGATCAATTGTCATGACTAACTATCTAGCACAGGAAGGTGAAAACTCAGATGTGACTCTTGCAATTGCGTTGGCTTCAATCTGGGATCTACGTGGCTCATCTTATTTCATGGAGAATGGATTTATTTCATCATTGTTTTATTCAACAGCGTTGACATACCCATTGATGATGTTAATAAAATCACATTCTAATGAGTTACTACAAAATCCTGTGTTCAAATCCCAATACACAAATCAGATAATTAGGAAAATTTGGAGACTGAAAGATTTTGATGACATATTCACTTCGAAAATGTTTGGGTTTACCTGCGCTGATGATTATTATATACAAGCGTCACCCATATATAAAATTTCCAAAATTAGGACACCGTTAATCAATATCAGTTCTTTAGATGATCCAATTACTGGTGGATTAAAAGTTGGTGCTTTGCCATTGGATCAAACAAAACATAACCCATTTTTCACAATGATAAATACATCATTGGGTGGCCATGTCGGTTTTTTCAAATGGAATAATTCCCGTTGGTATGCTGAACCACTATCCAAACTCCTGATTCAGTTCCATGCAAAAATTGCTGCACAGAAAAATTTTGATGTCCAAGCCGATGAAAAATATCTTCCAAAACCCGCCCTTGTTGATGGACAGTTGCCGATTCCACTGAAGGCACCTTTATAAAAATAGATTTTTTTATATACGTAGATATTTATGCACCCAGAAAAAATATAGTTAATTTATACACATGATACTAAATAATGCTATAAAATTAACAAACTTTTTGAAAATAATTTATACCAAAAAAAAAATGAAATAATGACGCTAAACAAAATGAAAAACAACATAAAAAGTAGTAGTAATGTAGAAGTGAAACAATGATATCAAATGATTTATAAAGCAGGACCAGCAGCAACAACTTCCTTGGTACATCCCGAAGAGTATTTTTCAAAGTTTTCCATGAATAGTTGGGCTAAGTTAGTAACTTCGGTATTAAAGTCAGTTGAGCCAGTAGACCAGAATTTTGATGGGTTTAATATTTCAGTTGGAACACCGGGACATGATTTTGGAATTTGTAAGCCGAAAGTTGGATAGGTTTCAAATTCTGCTTCATTCAGTTCACCCGAATGAATTGCATCCAAAATTGCTCTTGTGTACTTAAGCGGACATCTCTTACCACCTTTAACATATGATTGTCCACACCAACCAGTATTTAATAACCAAGCAGTTGAATCATGCTGAGACATTTTATCGGATAACTGTTGAGCATATTTCATTGGATGTAAAACTAAGAAGGGTTGACCGAAACATGCAGAAAATGTTGCCTCAGGTTCAGTAATACCAACTTCAGTACCTGCCATCTTAGAAGTATAACCAGAAATAAAATGGTACATGACTTGAGCGTTAGTCAATTTTGACACTGGCGGTAACACACCTCTGGCATCACAAGTTAGTAAAACAATATTTCTTGGATGAGCATCTGCTAAACAAGGAATTTTGGCAGATGGAATGAAATCGATTGGATAAGCGCATCTAGTATTTTCAGTGACATTGGCGGCAGTGTAATCGACATTTCTTGAGACTGGATCATAGACCACATTTTCTAAAACTGAACCAAATCTGATTGCGTTGAAAATTTCAGGTTCTCTTTCAGCAGATAAATCCAAACATTTTGCGTAACATCCACCCTCAATGTTGAAGACACCATGATCAGACCAACAGTGTTCGTCATCACCGATTAATTCTCTGTGTGGATCAGCAGATAGAGTGGTTTTACCAGTACCAGACAAGCCAAAGAATAGAGTAACGTCACCGTTCTTTTTACCTTGATTTGCAGATGAGTGCAAAGTTAAAATTTTATGTTTGATTGGCATCAAATAAAACATGACAGTGAAAATACCCTTTTTCATTTCACCGGCATATTCAGTTCCTAAAATAACCATTTCCATCGATTTGAAGTTAATTTCAACAGATGTTGAAGAGGTCATACCCTTGGTATAAACGTTTGCGGGGAATTGACCCGCATTCCAGATGGTAAAGTCCGGTTCACCGAAATTTTCCAGTTCTTCCACGGTTGGTCTGATCAACATATTCTTCATAAACAAAGCATGATAAGCTCTGGCACAAACAATTCTGACCTTGATTCTGTATCTTGGATCCCAACCAGCAAAAGCGTCAATTATGTAAACCTTTTCTCTTGTTCTCAAGTAATCAATTGCTCTCGATTTGGAAATGTTCCAAGTATTTTCATCAACTTTTTTATTCACAGGTCCCCACCAAATGTGTTCAGAGGAGGATACTTCATCAACAATTCTTTTGTCTTTTGGAGATCTACCGGTTTTGGAGCCTGAAAATGCAATCAATGCACCAGAGGAAGAAATAGTTGTACCCTTTTCCTTCAAACCATCTTCATATAAAATTGGAACAGCGGAATTGTAGTGGATTTTGGCGTCAGGATTCAGACCCAATTTTGATGCAATTGAGGACTTTCTCTCATTTTTATTGAATGGTGATTTGTGTTCAACAGAGACACTTTCGTTATATTCCCTTTGGATATCAACTGCGGTTGGAGCCATTTTCTATCTTATTTATTTGCTTTTTGACTGAAACAAAAACTAACTATCAAAATAATTAACTTGACTGCATAACTCAACCGTTGAAATCGGCAGGGGACCAGAGGGTATTTATAGGGTTGAAATCAGTCATTTTTGCATAAAATAAAAAAAAAATGAGGAGGAAACCGGGCGGCGTTCTGACATAACCCGGCGAAAATTATTTGCACTTTGCTTACTTTTCCTTGACTTCTTTCTAGCGCTGAACGCCCCGGGAGTTTCTCGAATAGGCATTCTGTGCGGGGTGGATTAGCGGGAGCGAGAACTTTTACCGCTTGATGTTGTAAGGAGATCCTGCCCGCCGCAGCGTACTGCGTCTGCAGAAGTTGCTGCTTCTATTTCTGACTCCAGCGTCCCTTTGCCCATCTGCCTGGTTTGTACAGCTTGCTAGGACATACCAAACAGGAAAAACCAAACCCTTTAATCCAGCCTCTTCTTCTTCAAACCACACAGAAACGCTCAGCCTTCGGCACCCAAGCACCAAGACATCCCGCGAATCTACGTGCCTTCGTCCTAGCACCCTTTCCCCGAATGTGCGGCCCCGGTTGGGCACGCAGAAAGCGCACCCCCCACGCGGCCTTCCATACAAACTTTACAATTATTACGTAACGCTGCTGGATTTACGGTGCATGTGCGCGGAAAGGCATGAATTGCTCGTAGAAAGCCGGCTGCGAATCTCCCGGAGTAGGGCTTCTGCCGCTAGCGCTCTCGGCTGGGGATTGGCAACACAGATACTGGCTGCAATAACTGAGCGTGAAGAGAGGTGTACGGAACCGGCGTCAGCGGAAGCAAGGGCAGGGGGTGAAATGTCGTAGAGTGAAATAGTGGCAAGGCAAGGCAAGGCAAGGGAAGGCAAGACAAAGCAAACTAAAACGACAGTCTCCCACGAAGGGAAACTCTAAAGACAGCAGCGAGTTTTTTGGCCAGGCTCTACAAAGACCCTCTGGCAGGTCCATTTCACCCGAGCACCCAGACGCCGGATAGGGACAAAACAAACACGAAGGGCACAACGCGCTAAAACCAGTAACCCCAGACTTTTACCCAGCTTGATCGGCATCCAGGCCCCTGGGCAAAATCTGGGCAAAATCTGGGGAAGGCTGGGGAAGGCTGGGGAAGGAAAAAGCGACATAAGACCACACCACAAAGTCCGGGAAACGGCATTTGTTTTTCGTTTTTCGCTTTTTTCCTCGGCTAAACCATCTGGGGTAATTATCACCCTAATGCGTGATTTTACTTTGATTTTTTTTTTCGTGTCAAAACCAATTAAACTACCTTGTTTTAAATTTGATTTTTTTTTTAATTATTTTATTCATTTCAATTAACAACAAAAATCTATAGAAAAGCAGTACGCAATGATAAATAGGGGAATACAAAGTGAGGAAAAAAATGGGTTGAAAGGGTTTGGTTTTTTGTGATATGATAATATATCCTGATATCATCAAATTATGTTTAAATTTATTTGCTGGAGGTACCCAATTTTGAGTCTACCTCAAGAATCTCCTCATGGTTGATTTTTTCATTCAACTCGTAGTTTTCTTGCTCCTCTTCAGACTCGTCTGTTCCAGGTTCAAATGATGCGTTTTTACGTTCAGGGCCAACAAATGTAATCAATAAAACATATGCAAAAACACAGCCAACGAAAATCGCCATGACTTTGGCGTAGTCGAAAATAGGGGCACCCGAAGGTGAAGTCATTGGGAAATGTTCACCAATGGTGGTTTCAATTGTTGACGATGCCGAAGATGCCAAATTACCCAATTGGTATGATATACCGACAACAAATGCCTTGAAATCTGGAGGTGCCAATTCCGACAAATGGACCGGAACAACCCCCCATGAGCCTTGAACAAAGAACTGTAACCAGAATGCACCGGCATTGATGTTTGCATTATCAATAAAGGCCCATGGATAAATCAATGCACCACCAGCAATACAGCAAAGAATGATCGAGAGTCTTCTACCAACAAAATTCGAAAAGTGTCCGATAATAATACCACCTGTAATAGCACCAAAATTCGCAACACAATTGGTAACGGTTGCTGCATTCTCAGAGAAATTGTATCTTACTTTTAACAATGTTGGATATAAATCCTGTGAACCATGAGACATGAAATTGAAACCAGCCATCAATAAAACCATGTAAATAATCATCAACCAGTAAACTTTTAATGATTCTTTAGCCTTTTGCTTGAAAGACTTTTGGTAAATACCATGCTCAATGTTGTATCTTTCAATTTCCTTTTGTTTTAGGAAAGCCTTAGTTTCAGGCAAAACAGCTCTAAAGCAACAGATTAAGAAACAAACACCTGCACCGAACCAGAACATTGCTCTCCAACGATGTGGTGAATTATCCGCAATTGCTCTCTTGAAAACAACGGCTAGCAAGTAACCAAATGCATAACCTTGTTGCAAGAAACCTGAAATAAAACCTCTTGCCTCAACAGGACAATCATCCAAGGCAGTAGCAGCCGCATTACCGTAGACACCACCCAACATAATACCAAAAACTGCTCTCACACCCAAGAATTGCTGATAGTTCTTGATGAAACCGGTACCGATTTCCAAGACGCAAACACACATCAGATTCGCAATTAAAGGCCATTTTCTACCGTACTTATCACCGAGATAACCAAAGAAAAACCCACCAACAGATCTTAACATTAGAACGACGGTAATACCCCAAGTGATGTCCTTGACAGTCTTGTCGAAATCCGAAGCTAGCTCACTCGCATTAAGTGAAATGGAAAAAAAATCATAAGCATCCCAAGACCAAGCAATAAAAGCGGAAAAAATCATCAACCACTGTCTAAACCCGATCATTCTCAACCCAGGCAGTGGGTTCAGCAGATGTTTGTTTGAAGCCATCGATTGCTTTGTTGGGAACAATTCTGTGAATCTAGTCCTACAGTAGGCACTTATGGAAGCACTTGAGAAATCTGGCTTCTGCATCATATTATTTTCTGCATTCAGCTGGTTTGGATTGTCACTCTTGAACGTTTGGAAAGAGGCATTTGAGCCATTGCCCTGGTTTGATTCCAGTGCGTTCAAGTCAGCGGCGCTATCATTCTGTGTAGCGTTCTTATTCTTACCAAACAGCATAGTGTTACGATGGTAGTTTTAATGATTCTGAGGTATAGTGAAAAAGAAGAGAACAATTACAAGTAAAACGAAAGAGTTTTCCACAAGGCGCTGGCGTGGATTGCAAGTGGAAACGGTGCTGTTTTATATTCACCAGAAAGGAGGGAGCATAGATCGTGACAAAATAAATTTTGCAGGAGGTCACAGTTTTCAGCGGAGAACAATGGCTGCTGCAGTGTGTGCGACTCAAGGCGGAATGGAGAAACGGCAGCCTGTGCGTTTTCCGTGGCTGAACACCCATTTGCGGCGAAGCTCCGCCGCCGGCGGCGCTTTGTGGGGAACTGCGCTTGACTCATCTGCGCCGCGGTGGGCGAAGGGAATCCCCGGCCGTTTCTACGTCCTAACGTTGGCCGTCTTGTTCGCCCTGACCGCCCTGACCGCTGATACCTTCAGCGCTACATGCCCACGGTGGCACACACGATGCAACATGGCAACAGCAACACGCAAACACCAGAAAGCAACCCCTCCATAGACACACTGCCCTCTTTATTCTCCGCAGCGCTGTCCGTCCTGAGAGGGATCTTCATTTGTCTGCCCTCCAATTGGCGGAAATCTCGCCTTTCGGGGGTCTGTTTGCCATGCGCGCGCCATGGTGACGGTGCGTCGAAAACAAGTCCTCTCCCTCCAAACAACACCCTGCCCGTCCAGCCTTGTAGGGTACCCAAAGGCTGAGCTTTCTCCGACCTACAGTATATCTGCATCAAATTACACAAAGAGCAGACACTGTATTTGCACAAACATTTATATACAATATAAGAGGATGCCATACGGTGCACGTTTCTTTTAGATTCTGTTTTTAGGTGAGGCGGGAAAAGGGAGTTTCGGAAAATTTGGGTGCTGGAGAAATTTTTTTCCATTTTCTAATGTTTTTGTTTTACCGCTTCACCGGCTGAGGCCTGTAACACCGACATTGATTTCCACGTCTTCAACATTGGCTAACATGAAACATTTACACGCATTTTTCATACATAATGTCACGTAATGTTACGCAGTAATACATCCGTAAGCTTACAGTAGAGTAAGATGGGCTCGGAGTGCTTGGCTACTACTGATACCCGGCAAATTTCCAAATGCCCGTTCCAAATTACTCACCGTCACTTGCCGTAAGAAGCAAATTTAGCGTTTTCCGCCTCACGTGACACCGCTACCGTGTGCTGTTTGCCTTCTTTTCCTCCAATATTGTCTTTTAGGCACAGAAAGGTTAGACGAAGGAGGACAAAACACAGAACTCCACCACCTGTCAAGACAACTAGCGCCTATTGTTGTACCCCACAGTTTATAGTTATCACATTGCAACTTTGTGGGTTTAAACCAACATACACATGCCCCACATTCTGGCGGGATAAAAACATTTCTAGGCCCAGCACAATTTCCCCCGATTTTCTACACGTTTTCTCGTAAAAACTCGCAACCTGCGGCCCGCTTATTCGGCGTTTCACCGTTCTATTGTCAATTACAAAACTGCTTTGCCAACTGGAACGCCTTTGAACAGAAGGAAACCACTTCCAAAACACCAATAGGTGTTATAGTGTGTGTATACATGTGTCAGTAAAAACTCTAGCAAGCAATGCCTCGTTTGGGATCCGTAAAAATAGAAAAAGAGTAAAGAAAACATTTCGATTACAAATAAGCTTCAGTTTTTACACCCGGAGAATCTGAAAACTCTCTCCACCTCCTCTCCACCTCCCCTGCAACCAATGTTTAGCACCTGCATAGAAAAATGGTAGTATCGCAAGAGCCTATAAGCACACATACATGGATTACCTAACAAATGGAAAAAATAGAATTCCCCGAGTGCTCCACAGTCAGTTATCTCGGTGTTTTAAAGGACGTGGGGGAGAAGGGGCTGCTATACTGGTGTTACCCCTCCTGCTAATAACTCAACTAACCGATTCTATATGTCTCGTTCCCGAGTGGGATCCAAAAGCGGTTTTTCAAGGCTTATAAAATGGATGTAAAAAATGTGGAGAACGTGGGCAACATAAGAAGATTCTAACAAAAGCCGAGTTTTCTACGTACCGTCTTCAGATTGGATCCCTTTTTTATAAGCACACAGGCTTGTAGGCTGGCCTTGTAGACTGGCAATTATGAATATATTAACTTATCAATCTATATTTATTTAAATGACAATAGACATAAATATAGAAAACTACTCAAGAAAAAGACCTACTCGACCTTTTCTTGCACCTTGTTCAATAAATCAGCAGCTGGGTCTTCAACAAAGACGAATCTGTCAGCCAATGGGGACAACAAGGAATTGTAAACTAATTCTGCACCATTGGTACTTGGCAATGCAATATAAACTAAGAACAGAGTTTTGAATAAAAAGTATGCTGGGATCCAATAAAGAATTGTTGATGACCAAAATTCAACAATTTGCAATGCCGCAAAGACAACCCAGTAAGTCAATAACTTGGTATCATCACTGGTGGTTCTGGTTTTCAGTGCCTTCAAAGAGAAGTAACCTGGCAAGACAAATCCAGCCAAGTTACTTAACAATTGTCCAATACCGCCAAAGTTTAAGAAAACTAATAAAATGTAGAATGTACCTGCACCTAAAACCGCATATGATCTTGGAAGCTTGGTTTGCGCCTCAAATGTGTCTAAGACTGAAATGTGCTTAGTGCTCTGTATTAAATCTTCATGTTAGTATACATGCACCTTGATTTGAAGGAGTGGTTGTCAATTACAGACTTGAACTCAATTGAGTTCGGCACTACTTACAGTGTCGATTTTAGTTAAGTACTTTTGAGCTTGTGCTTGAATGTTTTTGAAATCCATTGTGATTGTATGATTGTTTATTTACTTCACAGGACAATAGCAAGCTCGTAAGACAAAGATAAAAAAGCGACTCTCTGTCTTTTGCCTCCCTTCGCCATCTGCCAGCGCCAGCGCCACCAAGCGCACATTGTCGAATTTTCTTCTCACGGTCCATCGTTTTATGCCGCGATTTTCCCGTCTATTGCAAACAACGCCGCTCCCTTTAAATTTGCATCGATATATTTATACATGTAAGCTTTTACACTACAACAAAGCCTTCACATCAGCAAAATCAAACTGTCCGTCAATTCTGGATCCTTTTAACACGTAACTTAGCTTGACACGGATTTTAATTTTCGAGCCAGCATTTCCTGTAATTTTGGTATGTAGTAACGTAAAATCATGTGCAGACAAAACAGTTTTGGAAATTGATGAAAGTTGCAATTTCTGGTGCTTTGGAACTGCACATAAAACGGCAATGCTACTTAATGATTCAGCGGTGCTCACATTTTTGACAATTAAGTCTAGTTCGGCAACCCCATTCCCAACACTTGTCTCTATAAATCCAACTCTAATTGTACCGTCATTAAACCCTTCTACTGATTCAGGTTCAACCTCTGCAGGTTTTTTGCCACCATTACCATCAAACAAACCAAGAATGTTGTTCTTTTCACCATGCGTGGCACCTGCTGCATTCGATTGTGTAATGGTGCTGTTACCGAAAATGTCAGACAACAAATCCATCGTAGCTTCCTTAGTGCTTTCTTTGGTTTTACTGGAAGCTACATTACCAGATGGTAAATCATCGCCAAGCAAATCTAACAAAATATCGCCAGTTTTGCCAGAGCTAGAAGTATTGGCAGCAATCGCCAAGACTGCACTATTTGCAACACTATGAGACCTATCTAGAAGTGATAAGCTTTGATGGGTTCTGATTGTTGGAGCGGGCATTCTTTCTAATAAACCATTTTTGATTGATATTGGTTCGCTGAAAATTTTCAAGTATTCAATGGCTCGTGATTGAATCTCTAAATTGATGTCATCGGTGGAGCAATTAATTATCTGTCTTAAATGTTCGATCAAACTTGGATTTTTCAACTTAATTGATAACTTCAAACAAGCCGTTAAAATATAAATCTTAATTTTAGTTTTTTCTTGTTCATCTGAATAGTTCGCAACTGCCAAAATCGAATCAATCAAATCAACAATGGAAGACTCAGAAACACCTCCGTCGCTAATAACCATATCTGAATACTCACCTAGACACCAAATTGTAATCAATGATAAGCCATACTGGTCATATAAACTCTTTTTGACGGTTTTAATCAGGTTCAATAACAATTTTTTCGTTACACTTTTATTAGTATTTTGCATTATCATTGCTAAAATTGAAGATAAAATTGAATCTTGACAATAGTTACCTGCAATGTTTAACATTGAAACCATTGTTTCCAAAGTCCACTCTAAATTGGAACTATACTTGTAACACGAAATCGACAATTGGTTCGTAATGTAATACTTTAATTCGTCATCATCTTCATTTGACAAAAACTTTAACAATTCTTTCGTCAAAATTTTGATACTTTGTTGGTTCATTATGCCAAATGTCAATTCTAATGCTCTACGGCGAATTGAAATATCGCCATCCTGTAAACATCCAACAATTGTTGCTCTATGTCTCTGGACGGCTAGTGGTTCAAATTCAATTACCTGTAGTAACGTATCCAATGCAACGTACCTCGTATTGTTATCCCTTTGAGTTAAAAATTTACTTAAAATATTGATACCTAAAACTTTCAACGAAGAGTCCGAATTTATTGCAAAGATAGTTTTAACAGTTTCGTAAAGAATTGCATAACCTGCACCTTTAGTGTTTTCAAATTTGGCACAAATCTGAGTCAATAAGTCGTTAAGTGGTTCCAAGTATTGAGAGTTGTTATCATTTGACAAAATGTTTCTTAAATTTTTCAATAATGCAACAAAAAGAAAAGGATCTGAAATTCCCTTGACATCATACTCCGGTGAATAGCCGTTTGTCGATAGTAATTTTACATGTGATAACAATTTTGGTATAATTTTTTTTAATTCTTCATGGCTTGTCTCGTCGTTATAGTAAATTGAATCAATTAATGAGCATGTACCAAGTAAGATGCCGTGAGATTTCTCATTCAATAAGTTACTGATATAAGGTAGATACACTTCTGATAGTACGGGATCCTTTTCAATTAATTTAGCAGCAACTAGCGTCGCTTTCTTTTTAATGTAAGATTGTGGCGATGATAACAAGTTCTCGATATCTGGATATAAGTCCTTGGCCAATTCGGGAGATGCAATATTACCAAGTGTGCACAGTGCCAGACCAACAATAAATTGATTTGACGATTTCATATCAATGTCCAATGAATTTGTTAAAAGGGTCAAAATGTCTTGGGATTCATCCAAAATTAGCATCGCTGCCATGTAACCGACTCTTTTGTCGGTAAACCTTGGGGACGCAATCAACTTCAGGCATTCTACTTGTCCAAAATATGTTGGTTCTCCAAGAATATAGAGGTATAGCAATTTTTGGATATTTCTTTTTCTTTTATCACTGTCTAAATGGACATCTCTAAATGACGATCTGATTTTAGCACTTTCCTTCCTGATGACGGCACGTTCTGCAGCAATTGTCTTACTGTTCCTGACAGATTTGATGAATGTTTTTAACGATCCCATTGATGCGTTTGAGGAGGGCAATGGATGGTGAGCAGGAACAGAGAACAAACACAAGCACAACAACAGGCTCGAGCTGAGGTAAAAACCATGTTTGGAAATGTATCGATGTTTTGAGTTCGCTCACTATATGGATGGACCTTGTGGGCGAACATTCCTCGGTACCGCGGCATGCGTGTTTTTACAATAAGGAAACTAAAGTACTAAGTGTAAAGAGAAAAGTATAAAATGGTAACGGTCAGGTCAGTTATTGGAACAGTGTGATTATTATCGACTTGATTGCCTTGGAACAGGCTACGTAGCGTGGATCGGTGTACAAGAAAGATTCTAGATAATCTGTCTTGAAGAAAAGTATAAGTAAAAAGAGGACAAGCGTGAATAAGACGAATATGAGGTACAGGAGGTACTGGAAGATTGTTTTGAGTAAAGAGTCCGAAACTTTTCTACTTGCTGGTAAGTTTATGGAATCACATTTCAAGTTGTGGAGTTTGGCAAACTTTTTGTCCAGCAACATTAACAGTTGACGTTTATTTTTCAACTTCATAAGGGAGTTTTTGTTTTGATAAATGAACTGGTGACATTGAGCAACACCCAGATCTACCCGAGCTTTTAAGAAATTGAAAAGCACACCTCTGGTACGTTTCTTTGCAATTATTTTGACATTATCCTTTATGATAATATCGATCAGTTGTAAATAACTAAATTTGTCATACAGATTATACTTTTTTTCCCTTGTATCACAATATAGTCTTGGCAACAGAAGTATTTGTTCACTTGCGCATTTGTTTTGAGTAGATAACGCTGGAGCTAACTGTTCTGACGCCTCCAAGAGCTCCCAACCTTCATCATCTGCCTTCCTAAGCGACATGGTTGCCATTTGTCTTCTTTATTGAGGTATAGAAATTTACGACTACTCTACTTGGACTATTATGTATAAACGGGAATGATGCATGGCTATGATGTGTTGGTTTGCTTAGTGTTTTGCTTGTGACACATCACAAAACCAAGTTTGGTACATGTAATATTCGAGCTTGTGTTTACGCAAAAAATTTTGTGAGGCATCGTTTGGAAATCTGGAATGCCCAAAGAAAGACCACTGTAGGGTTCATGTTTGAAACGCAAACTTTGAACAATAAGCACTGAACAAGGAACAGTGCACTCTAAACATCCAATCTTGAATATCAAAAAATTCAGAATTTGAACAAATCAATCGGATTTTGACATTGCAAACACGCAAAAGCTGAAAATGACCAAACTAGGGCAGAAAATATTACGTCACTTCTGATAAAAAGCAACTTTTTGGTCTGGGAAAGCTGAAGGGTGCTACCAGCCAGGCCGATTTACAAGGCGCAGCAAAGCGGTTAGCAGCTGCCGCCTCTGCTCCCCTTCCCCTGTCATTTTATCACAGCGTTTAATCGCAGCATTGAAACATCGCATTAAAATACAGCATCAGGTTATAGCAAGGGCGTGGCGCAGTATTACATCATAGCAACATCCGCGAGTGACGAGCAAAGTGTAGGATGCCGCCGATCTGATCCGTGCCCAACAGACGACGTGCGCCTTGCAAAGTTCAACAGGTGCGGCTGGCCATCCCGTCGTTTCAGGGGATCTCTGCTTGGTGCGGTCACGGTTTGGGTGTTGGCGTGCCCACGCGTTTTTTTTTTCTCGTTTTGTTTCGCTGTCCCTTGCAAGGAGTAGAAATGGAGCATCTGCCGAGGCAAGGTTAGTCGGCGCCACATCGCGTCCCCCGAAGCAGGGCGCGCAGCTACGCCGGGCGGGGGCTGGGATGGGGAGCGGAACGGCGGGCCGACTATTGGGCGAACTATGCGCCATCCTCGGCGTTTAGTGAACATTTTGCCCGAACACAAACGCAAACACAAATTCAAATCCGAATCCGAATCCGAATCCGAGTCCAGGTTCGCTGGTGATCCGCTGCTCTGGGCCAGACCGGTCTATCAACCCGTCGTCCCCGGACGTCGTCATCCTTGCTTCATCTGGACTCGAGCCTGTCCTCTACCCCTGCACTTGTGATCCTGGCCCCTATCAGCTAGAACCAAATCCTCAACCTTTAATACTGCGGCCAAGGACACGCAGCTCACTCCTTTTGTAGCTCGGGAAAACAAACGACTATTCTAAGGGTGCCCACCCGAGAGCTAGTTGCTGTTGTCAGCCTAGCGCAACAGCCACGCATGATGTTGCCGGTGTCAATGGGTATGGTGTTCCGCTGGAACGACAGCACAGTGGCAAACCGGCCTCACACAGCCTTTGCTGGACGGATGCTTTGCAGTTCTCGGTTGCCCCATTGCCCAATTACCAGGCTCTTCATTTGCACCGTACATATCCCTATCGCTATTGGTAGAGCCTCCTCGGCGGGCACAGCACTCGTATTGCCTTCTGGTCTTGCATTGTGCTTCAGCTTTTGGATAGGCGCACTATTTCCCACTTTATGTCAACGAATTTTTAATACAATTTAAACCGTATAGATGTGAACATTATAAAAAAAATTACACTACATATAACATCCCGTAACATGCTATACCATAGCACACTATATTATACCTAACTTTTGCAATTCACTCGAAGGAACACTACAGCGTTTCAAAGAGCGTTGACCACGCCAGTGATTGACCAACTGGTATGGTCGACTGAACTTCTTTTTGCACCCCCATGTAGTCCCATTGGAGGCAATTCCTTTACAGATATGCTCCTTCGAACGTTTATGTTGCTCTCGTATGTGTCTTCTTAGATAATCCTTCGACAAAAATGTGCCCTTATAGTGACAGCTTGGATGGTTGCACTTGAATTTCATTTTATCATCTTCAAGCACCGGTTGAATCCCCTTTTCCTTGTGTTGTTCAAGTTCGATATCTGTTTCGTCAAAATCAGAATTTAAGGATGATAATGGTGACGATATAAAATCCGAGGCATCCTTCCCACTTGTATCGGCACCAGCTGCGTATTCTTCAATTTCATTTACGTTGTTTGGAATAGGGGGTGATGGCAAAGGAGTTGGGTATATTTGGTTTTGTATTATTGGACATTTGGCTTGGATTGGGTATATTTTCAGTGCTTCCTCTCTTTCGGGGCTTAAACCTTTGTATAAGTAAAAGGGCTTTGATTTTGTTGCAATACTCTCGTTACTTAGCATCGAATGCAGTGACATCTTCTTATAAGTGTCTGGGTTATGTGAGTGCCAAGCCAAATACATTCCCCTCGTGGGAAGAAAGAGGGAGAGAGGGAAAGAATAAACAGAAGTAGATCACGAAGGAGAAAGAGGCTAGAGAGCCCAGTGTAGCAGAAGTGGGAACGAAATCACCTAATATATAAATCGCCATATCGACAATTCGGAAGCATTAATAATATAAATAGATCCTTCTTATTAAGGCTGGCTGAACAATCCACTTTGGTTCAATAAGTGCCCTTCTTTTCCACAGTATGTCTGTATTGTTGCGAAATGCCAATAGTATTACGATTGTTTTTCAAGAACAATATAAGTATTTTTAACAATAAGCTTTGCGTCGGAACAGAGGAAAGCTCCTTTCCGTCGGATCGTCCCATAGGGTTCTCTCAGCCTCCTGTGTCACCTGGAGTTCGCTCCTAATCTCCTTCTGCGGAGCGGCGCTAGTGTAGTCCTCAAATAAATAACGCAAGTAGGGGAGCACTTTGCCCTCCTTGATGCACACATTTCTATGGGAGATGCAGCCACACATGTACATTACACTACAAAACGCAAGAATACAAGCGGCCTAAAGGAAATGTGACAGTAACAAATTAGCAAAAAGCAAAGAGAAGAAAAGGAAAGGGAAAAGCAAAAGAAATTAACAGAAAACAGCTACAGCCCAAGAAGCTGTGTCGGCTGGGAGGGCCCGTTTTTTCCACATACATTTTAATTTCCGCTTTTTTATTTCCCACTGTTCGAAATTTCTTCGCTGCTACCGCTACCGCCGCTGTCATGGTCCTCGCCTGTGTTCTAGAGCGCCTCGCCTCCTCCCCGCGCCCGGTTTCCGCGGTCTGGCACAGCTGGTTTACCGAGTATTCATTTTGCTCACCGCTGCTTTTCGCCCATGGCCGGGACTCCATTTCCGGCCCTCAAACCCAAAGTCTATACTGGAAGTTGTGTGCGGGTCGATCGTCCTAACGATTTCTGACCACTCGTGGTTTGCGAACTCATGCTGGCTCTTGCCTCCACTGCTTTGGTACAGCTTGCTGCTGGTTCTCAAGTAATGTAATACCTGATAGTTTCTTACTATGGTAACAACACAACAAACAGGAAGTACAATGCATACATCACACTTGCTCATGAATTATTCTCGCACACCGGCATACCGGTAGTCCGGTACACCGTGCTTTCGTTCCAAACAAAAACTTGCAGCGTGTAACCGGGACGCCGTTACGTAATCACACATTAAGCCTTTCCACCCCCCTTCGCTGGCCGCCCAAGTTGCTTGAATAAATATCCTATACAATCCAGTATCGGTCTCATTATCAACCAACCGCCTAGAAAATCTGTTCCATCTGGACAGCCAAATGTGTTTCTGTTGCTGTGATTGCTGCTGTTGTGACTGTTTGTTGGTAATACTTGCAGTTATATTCCCACCGTTACCTGTGTGTCTCAAAAAAGGGCTCTGTTCATGCGATTTTATCATTAATGTTTGCTTATGTCTGCTTGGTTGGGTGCCGGGTATGATTCATGCTTGGTACATCATATTGTCAAACCCAGATAACACCATCGTTGATGATGAGGAAAGACAAATATTTATCGTCACTCCACCACAGTCTACTCATATGATCATAAATAGGCAACCTAATCAGACAAGGATTAAGTTCAGCCACCCCGAACCATTCCTGGAAAGCAGCAGGCAAAATTCAACAAACCAAACAAATCAAAGTAACGTTTTAAATACAAACAATTTGAGTCCGCTATCAAACACTCCAGTTTTGAAATCACAAAGATCAGATTACGTTTCGTCTCCACTAAGTAGACCGGAAAATTCATATGGTGCCGTTGATAATTTAGATGAAGTGGATCCAATGAGTACGGAACAACCACCCAGCTATGAAAACGTAATGAACGAAACTTCAAAGCAATTTAGGTAGTCTTGGCTTTCTTTTCTTGTCGTCATCATTTTTTAAATTGGGCCAGGCCTTATGTATTTTGTTTAAATATTATTCATCGCTTTATAAATTCTCTATTTCTCCATCGATAATTTTCTAATTGTTTTAATTCGAATCCAAAGTTTGCATTTTCCACGCGTCACGACAGTATTTTTCGGTTCTTCGAGTCTTCTCTTAATTTCATCATCTATGACAACTGATAACATCCATATTCGACAATGATAGCTCCGAAATACAAACTACGATATAAACTCACCAACATCCATCCCAACGCTCTCACTTCCACTGTCAAACTAAGTCCTGATGGCAAAACCTTTGCAACCTGTTCATCTGACAAAACGATCAAAATTTGGGACACCCAGACAGGCAAACTACGTACGACGCTTAGAGGGCACACCGACGGCATATCAGATATAGCTTATTCCTACAACAACAAGTTCATAGCTAGTGCGTCCGATGATCTTACTATTCGTATCTGGGATTTGAAGTTTGAGAAAACGATGAAGTTGTTGAAAAATCACACATATCACGTAAATTGTCTTCAGTTTGACCACAGGTCAAGGATACTCGTGAGTGGGTCATCCGACGAGAATATAAGGGTATGGGATTGTAAACGTGGTAGAAGCATGCGGACATTAAGTGCACATTCTGATCCAGTATCTTCAGTAGACTTAAGTTTTGATGATACCATCATCGCTAGTGGGTCATACGATGGACTTATTAGATTGTTTGACACAGAAACAGGTGGATGCTTGAAGACGTTGATTTATGACAAGGAGGGTTCCGCATTTCCAATTAGTTATATCACGTTTTCACCAAACTCCAAATTTGTCTTGTCGAGTTCCCTAGATGGGGTACTTAGATTATGGGATTATATGAACAACCAAGTGGTTAAAACTTACAAAAATGTTAACGGTATCCCAATTGCAGAGAAATATTCCCTAGGTACAAAGTTCGTCATCTACAATAATGAATCAATGATTAATTCAGGTGATGAAAATGGAAATATAATATTTTGGGATACACAGTCCCAAGATATACTATTCACACTAAAGGCAAGTGATTCAGACAGTCCAGTAATGCAAGTCGATCAATACAAATGCGGTAAAACTTTAGTTTCGGCTTCATTAAATGGGGAACTTTGCGTTTGGGACTACATAACATAACTTTCCAGATAGATGAATCTTAGTAAAAACTTTTTGCATTTTGAGTGTGTTATACAATTATATTATGAATTATTATAGAAAAAGGGGAGAGAGAGGAGAGAAGACAAAGAAAAAAAGAAAAAAAATATACATAGTATATATTAGATCTCATAGCCAAATACAACACCATAATAAGATTATTAGCAAATAAAAATTGAATCAAGTTAGTAAAATAATTTTGAAGATAAAATTAAAGATAGAAAGATAATAAACCCTAATCAATTTACGTTGCAGCTTCTGCATTTGTAGTTTCAGGGACAATTGGTGCCTCTTCACCACTTGCTGCCGCATCTACAGTTGAATCTGTTGCAACTGCAGTTTCTGCAACTGAGACCTTTTTCTCCGGGCAATTGTTAAACTTTTTATGTAAAGATTCGCAATGTTCTTTAACAGTGGTAATAATTTTTCTGATTGGCATTTTTTACGAATTACTTTAAAGAAGAGCTTTGTATATTAAGAGTGCTTGATTCCTAGTGGAAAGAAAGAAAGAAAAAAGAAGAGAAGAAGAAGAGTGAGCAGAACGAAAACAAGGATAAATTGGAAAGGGGGGAAAGCTGTACAGTTAAATAGGATTTCCGAAAAAGGGGCAACTTTTGAAAAAGACTTTAAAAGTGCATACAGGCTTCATACAAGTTTCATGTAAATTTTGCTGAGCCCTCACACTACTGAATTTACCACTTTGGGATTTCCATAAAATTACACTTGAGTTACTACAAATTACTACAAGCTTATACTTGAAATAAATTCAATTAATGAAAATAACTAATATACACATTTTATACCCTTATTATATCTTATACTACCCTTAATAGAAGCATCCTTATAATTCTTGGGAAGCCTTGGCCTTTGCGGTCTTCTTTGGTAATAAAGATTGATGAATGTTTGGTAAAACACCACCTTGAGCAATAGTAACATGACCCAATAATTTGTTCAATTCTTCATCATTTCTGATTGCTAATTGTAAGTGTCTTGGAATAATTCTGGTCTTCTTGTTATCTCTTGCTGCATTACCTGCCAATTCTAAAATTTCAGCAGCTAAATATTCTAACACAGCAGTCAAGTAAACTGGTGCACCTGAACCAATTCTTTGAGCATAGTTACCCTTTCTTAATAATCTGTGAACTCTACCAACTGGGAAAGTCAAACCAGCCTTAGCTGATCTTGAAGTTGATGCTTTTTCGGATGAACCTGCTTTACCACCTTTACCACCGGACATTTTTATTTATTTATTGGTTTTAATTTATAAGTTTTATGACTTGATAAAAGAGAAATAAATATGGAGATAATGACAACAAAAGCTGAAAGTGGGAAAAGACTTGTATTTATAAATCTCAGTAGGACAGTCCTTCCAGATCCATGACACGCATAATCGCCAGCCCGTGTGTGTAAATAATTGTCATTAATTGCCAATAATGTATGGTGCGTATAATAAACGTGAGACCGGTACCATATTTACATCACATATGTTAAATAATGGTCCGCTGAAAACGCGGCAAACATGTAAAAAAAGTGATCATTGATGGTATAAAAATTTAAATTTGTTTTTTGTATGGCAAATGTAGCCACTCGATAACAGAGCGCGACACCACGTTCTCACACTTACACACCACGGCCACTTCCCAGTCCCTTGTTTACGCATGCAATGATCATTTCCTGGTAAAGGCACACATTGCCACGAGTTTATTTAAATCATCTACATTCCCTTTCTTTCATTGATTAACTTCTCACTACTTCTATTATTTTTCTTTGTTCATCAAAAAAACCGATTAATAATCAACACATAATTAAAAATGGCACCAAAAGCAGACAAAGTCGCATCCAAAGCTCCAGCTGAGAAGAAACCAGCAGGTAAGAAAACCGCTGCAGCAACCGACTCAAAGAAGAGAACTAAGGCAAGAAAGGAAACTTACTCTTCATACATTTACAAAGTTTTAAAGCAAACTCACCCAGATACTGGTATTTCTCAAAAGGCTATGTCAATCATGAATTCTTTTGTAAATGATATCTTTGAAAGAATTGCTTCTGAAGCATCGAAATTAGCTGCATACAACAAGAAATCCACCATTTCCGCAAGGGAAATTCAAACTGCTGTTAGATTAATCTTACCAGGTGAGTTATCCAAGCATGCTGTCTCTGAAGGTACTAGAGCTGTTACTAAGTACACTTCTGCTGCTACTGCTTAAGCATGATGAAGTTCAAGATTATCTTTATTTTGAATCTGTTTCTATCTATTTTATTTAGGGTGTATATTAGTAATATAAAAATCAGTTGGATTTATTTCTAAATTCGTTTCGATGAACAAACACGTATAGGTCTGTACCGACTAAAACACCAAACTAGAATAAATTATTATCAAAAACATCACGTGCATAGAAACCACACCCGTGCACTATCTATTTTCTAGTTTGTGTTCAAATTTTTAACTTTTCCAAATAAAAATTTTTATTTCACTTACTTCCTTGGATTTTAATCAAATCAATATTGTCAAACAACAGGATTCAAACACCGGAATGTCATCTATTATTTATGACCCGTTTGTGGTGACAAATTTGCCAAGGCTGCCCTCAAAATCAGATGTTTCAAAACTCTGCTTAACTTCACAAATAAACGATGCAAATTCAAGTAGTTTTGATATTAGTATTAGTGGTTCATATTTAGCTACGTTTGTGACTAGGCCGTCACCAAAAATGATTTGGTCGTATGCATTATCTCCACAAGCTATTGTTACGGCTATGGACTCCTTTGATATTGGCGATTTAAGTGCAAATTCAAACTCAAATTCTAATTATGGTAATCACGTACTTAATGACAAAAAAATATTTGCACTTGGTTTTACGGAACGTAAAAAGTACAAATTGAAATTTATTTCTTATGGTGTTGAAGAAGAAAGTGTAGCAAACGGTAATTTAGATGACGAAAACCAAAGTAGTTCAATTTCCGTCGTTAATGAGGAAGATAGACATATTAATGAGCTAGAAAATATTAAAGAAGTTAAAGATATTTCAATTTCAATAGACAATGAAATAATAGCATTGAAGTTTTCTAAAGATGCGAAAAATGTTTTTGCACTTTATTCGAACGGTGCAATTCAAGTTTGGAAATTTTCGATTGATACAAACGGCTCGGAAGATCCATCATTAAGTTATGAGTCTGATTCAGTATCAAACAGAAAGAATAAAACAGTTTTTCATAAATTCATAAAACCGGAGGAATTAAAAATCAATTCACGTTCGGATAGATTAGATCATATTTTGTTAACGGCAGAAACAATAAGTAATGGTGAATCAATTAAAATCCGTTTATTTTCGTTAAGCTCCACTGAAATTTTAGAAATTTCTACTTCAACCATTGAAAATATTTCTAATATTAATGAAATCCAATTCACTTATGATATATCAGGTAAATTAGTGATTCTTGAAAAAAATTCTGAATTAATAATCAAATCGTACGATTTACCTCTCGTTAATAACGAACAAGTTATCAAAATCGCAGGGGTTTTTAATCATGAACCTAAAGATTCACCAACTTCAATTATGTGTGCATCAACAAATAGAGTGCTGGTTACAAAGGGCAGTACAGTTGCTTTAATTGACATTAAATACGAAGCGCTTTTATCATCACTAGATTTATATTCCAGGTCAAAAGAACAAAATGATAATGCCAAGCCACCAAGGTTTGCAACATTATTAAATGTGCCAACTGTTAACGGTAATACCTTAAGATCAAAGAAAACGTTTGCATTGTTAGTCTTGAAAAACACCAAAGAAAATTATTCTCAAATACAATATATTTCAATTGATGTCGGCCTTGGCAAATTAAGAGACGCATTGGTTTCGTTATCTGACGGTGAGGAAAAAGATGCTGATATTGAACATTTTACAAGTTTCCCAACTTATTTTACAACATCTAAATCCGAATCTAAATCAACAAACGAAGTGAAAAGTTTAAGCGAAAGAGTTTTTCAAAGTAACAAGGAATTAGGTATAGTATACAACAAATTTAAGCAGTTGAGACAGTCAGGAGATATAAAGTTGTTAGAGAAAAGTTTAGTTTCATTTTTGAAAAATAGAAAATCTGGCGATTTATTCGAAGATAATGAATTTAAAGTTTATGAATATCAAAAAGACAGATACGTCGATTCCAAATTTTTCAGCTTATCAACGTTATTATTATTTGATTGCACTTTAAATTCTGGCACATTATCATTGAATGAAAACTACGTTCCCGAGTATGGATTAACGTACGTCTTAACCCATCCGCTATTTCCTAATGAATATGCAAATGGATTACTAAAAGTACTAGAAGCTTCACCAAGATTGCAAAGACAAGCTATCGTTACATGTGTTAATATTCCTTGTGGTGATCTAATTATGGAATTAAGTCGGGTTGAAAATGACGAAATATTTAAAGATATAGTTACCAGATTAATTGATGAATTTTCAAATGAAGAGATAACAACAGAAACAGTTAAAATCATGAAGAAGAAAGCCAATATCAAGACTAATAGCAGCAAAAATGGCAATAACTTTGATTTAGACATGATTATCAATAAGATAATTAAATTAAATTACGGATACGAGATATTGAATTCATTTATCGATTCTAACGGATTAATTTTAGGTTTGCATTATTCGAACGATGAGTCACAGCTAGGAAAACTTATCAAAAAAACACAGTCTAAAGTCGAGTCTTTGGTTGACGATACACAGTTGCTAACATTGATAAACCAAACATTGATTAATGCTGAAATGAATGGTAATTCTAAGAAAAATAAGTCTAGTAAAAAAAACAGGAACAAAAAGAAAGACAAGCACACTAAATCTGATGGTCTGCAAGATGCCAGCCAAGATATCGAGGTTGAAATGAATAAACTAGATATGATGTTGAAGGTAGGAGGCAGGGAAAATTCTTTTGCGAAAATTAGTACACAGACCAAGGTGCCTTCGTATACTGTAGACAGACTTACCATCAAGCTATAGCTATGTAATTAATGAAAAAATTCATTTCTCGCTGTAAAATAACTGCGCGTGTGCACCAATTTCCTTGGCTCTTCCTCCAAAACAGGTGGCAAAGTCTTCTTTGAAAGTTAAAGATACAACACGATTCGTAAGCAAACAACACATGATGAGACTTCTTGCATCCCTATTTGCAATTGTTGCTGCAGTTTTCCTTTTTATTTCACAATCCTCTGCTGGAGCTGAGCCTGCAGAATTACCAGAAATCACTCACAAGGTTTATTTTGATATCACTAAGGGCAACGAACCATTGGGAAGAATTGTCATTGGATTATTTGGAGATGTTGTTCCAAAAACCGTTGAAAACTTTTACCAATTATCCGTCTCTGATGATCCATCTTTTGGTTACAAGGGCAGTTCTTTCCATAGAGTTATTAAAAATTTTATGATTCAAGGTGGTGATTTTACAAGGGGTAACGGTACAGGTGGTAAGTCAATTTACGGCGCAAAGTTTCCTGATGAAAACTTCAAACTAAAGCACGACAGACCAGGTTTTTTATCTATGGCTAATGCAGGTAAGGACACTAACGGATCACAATTCTTCATTACTACTGTTAAGACTCCATGGTTGGATGGCAAACACGTTGTCTTTGGTGCTGTTGTTGAAGGTTTCGACATTGTTCAAAAGATTGAAAACTCCAAGACCAGCTATGGTGATAAACCAGTTTCTCCAATCACCATCAAAGATTGTGGTTCTATCCAAGTCGAAGAAGCGGCAGCACAGATCCAAAAGGACGAATTGTAGATACATAAGACTTTATAAAGTAAGGCTTCATAGCTCGAACTCGATTGTTGTACAGCCACACTGCGAATTCTTCTTTGCGCTGCAGGATTTTCATTGCGGCCGCTTTATCTATGTTTTGCTTTGTTTTCATTCTTTATTCTCTGCGGCTTCTCCTGTGATAGTTCCCGGTTTCAGAGTAAAGGTATTACATAACATTTGGGCGTATTATCCTAAATCATTTCCAGCGGAAATTTGAGGCAAGTCAAACAATCCATCACTTTTGCTTTGCTTTTTCATATCAATTTTTCTTGTGAATTTATTGCCAATAAATCATAATCCAGATAAAACCAAAATGCCGTCTCTCCCATCGAATGAAAACAATATAGAAGGGTCAGGTTTTGAATTCTCAAGGTCTGCACCCAGATCAATTAACCAGAACCGGCAAACTTCAACGGGAAGTGCATTAGCCCGAAGTTTTGTTTACAGCAGTTTCAAACCGTCTGTATTAACGCCATTGAATTCCCAACTTCTTCAAGTGCACTCAACTGATTCTGTCCATGTAGATTCTGCAGACCTAGCTAATATTGCTGTTCCTGATATAGAAGCTGATGAAATAGTAAATGCTACTGAAACTGCAGATTTATACGAACCCACCAGCTCAACGACATACCGAGGCTCTAACAATTATGAAGAAAATGAAAGTTCAACTTTAGCTTCCACATTGCAGCAACCGGATCACAATCAGTCCAGTCTCTATGGCTCATATGATGATTCTAATCAAGAATATACCTCACATTTTGATTTAGAAGCGTTAAAAAGTAGAAGGAGCTCTTTATCGTTTAGAGACACCATTGCATTTTTCAAAGAAGCCGATGGAGAAACGCTGATCAAAGAACGTATTTATAGACCTTTGGGATATATGCCTGCGGTTTTTCTTGGAACATTACTAAATGTTTTGGATGCATTATCATATGGTATGATTATGTTCCCAATTGGTGAAACCGTATTTTCAGCAATGGGGCCTGTAGGTCTGTCAATGTTTTATCTTTCAACTGTTATATCCCAACTAGTCTATTCACTTGGTGGATCTGCATTTAAGAGCGGTATTGGATCAGAAATGATTGAAATTACACCATTTTTCCACCAAATGGCCTTGAATATTATGTTTCGTTTGCAAAATGATGAACTCAGTATGAACTCGCCAAATTTGAAAAACAAGATTATTACAACTACAATTTTTACATTTGCAACTTCTTCAATAGTTACGGGTTTATGTTTTGCAATTTTAGGTAAATGTAAACTTGGAAAGCTAGTCGGATTTTTCCCAAGGCATATTTTAGTCGGTTGTATTGGTGGTGTCGGCTATTTTTTATTTGTCACCGGTATTGAAGTTTCATCAAGAATTGAAGGAGGTATTGAATATAATTGGTCAACATTAGAGTATTTGTTACAACCCTTGCCATTTTTGCAATGGAGCATTCCGTTATTGTTAGCAATTTTTTTAATTGCTATCCAGCGTTACAATTCAAACCCAATAATTATCCCGTCTTATTTCATTATTGTGTTTGTTGTTTTCCACCTGTTAATTTTAATTGTTCCATCATGGAACTTAAGCATTGCACGTGATTATGGCTGGGTATTTGGGGCCGAGAAATCCAGTGAAGCGTGGTATTCATTTTACCAATATTATGATTTTACACTATGTGACTGGTGGCTAGTTTTGGATCAATTACCCACAATGCTTGCATTGACATTTTTTGGAGTTCTACATGTTCCAATTAATGTTCCAGCTCTAGCGTTAACCCTTGGAATGGATACTTTTGATGTTGATAGAGAGCTGATTGCCCATGGTGCTTCCAACTTTATTAGTGGTATTTGTGGATCAATTCAAAATTACTTGGTTTATACGAATTCAGTTTTATTTATTAGATCTGGTGCAGATTCACGATTAAGTGGTGTAATGCTCGCAGTTGCAACAGCTGGTATCATGTTTATTGGTCCTGTTTTAATTGGATTTATTCCTGTTTGCGTTGTTGGCGCTTTGATTTATTTATTGGGTTACGAATTACTAAAGGAATCAGTATGGGATACAATTGGAAGGTTGAGAAAGTTTGAATACATTACAATCATCATTATTGTTATTACAATGGGCGCTTGGGATTTTGTTGTTGGTATTTTAGTGGGTATTTTACTGGCGTGTGTGTCATTTGTCATTGAGGCGGGTAGTAAAAATGTCATTAGTGAAAGCTACACGGGTGAATATGCTAGGTCAATTGTTGTTAGACACCCAAAGCAAATAGAATTTTTGAAAAATGTTGGTAAACAAATCTGTATTTTGAAATTATCAGGATCATTATTTTTTGGATCAATCGGTGGATTGGAAGAAGAAATTAGGAAGATGTTTGACATTGCAAACTATAGAAAACAACCAATTAAATACTTGATTTTAGATTTAAACAATGTTTTGACATTTGATTTTTCTGCCACGGAAGGTTTCAAAAGGATCAGAAATTTGTTGATGGATAAAAATTGTTATTTTTTACTATCATCGATTGAAAATAGTTCGGCAATTGTTGAGTCATTGAAATTTTGTGGACTTTGGGAGACGGAAGAACATCAGGATAAAATTCAAATGTTTAATAATTTAAACTCTGCATTGGAATGGTGTGAAAACATTTTTTTGAAAAATTACAAAGATCTAGTTCTGAAGCACAGCCAAAGTTTTAGTATTAGCAAGGACATTAAGAAAAAATCAGCTATTAATTTATACGCTGGAACGCTAAATGGTAATGAGATGAGCCCGGGGCATAGTCCAATAATTGGTACTCCAAGACATGTTCAGTTCATGAATGCTGCAAGAAAATATAATCAAAATGAACAGTTTCAACAAGATCTGATTATGAACAAAATAGTTGAGAAGGAAAAGGACAGAAAAACATCAATTTCTAATCTGAAGCATCCGCTCTACATTATTTTACAAATTATGCAAGGATTAAGTGATAAATATGATGATAAATTTTGGGGAAAATTGTTACCCTATCTGAAGAAGATTATGTATAAGAACGGTGAAGTTATTTATGATAAGAATTCAAACCAGCCATGTTTATTCTTTTTTGAAAGTGGATTGATTGACTTTAAGATTAATTTTAATAATTTAAAGTTTTCAATCAGTAGTTCAGAATTACCACTGACCATGTTTGGTGATATAATTACTACCAACTCTGATCGGACAATCAATTATAAAGCGAACACGCAATGTGTTTTATGGGTTTTGGATTCTCACGAAATTAAAAAATTAATGGCCCAGAATAGGGATGTTTATGAGGAGCTTCTAGTTGTCTGTATTAGAATTGCCACCCAGAGGTTTGAAAGTATTACCTCAAACGTCTTGATTTCTTAATTTTTATAACAATTTACCTTATTCGTAGACATAACATAAACTTCGAGCACCGGCTCAAATTTTCAAAATGATTGCTAGAGTTGGGAAGGGGGGGACCTATCATCGCCGATGTGAATTCTCCTTGGCCTGCACGAAAATAATATCATACTACTTTATGTTTCTGTCCTACAAATTTTGCAATTTATTGATAAAGGGTAAAAAAATTCCTTAAAGAAAACAGAGGAAGGCACCAACCTGATGAAATAATATATCTTTGCTTGTAACAAAGAACTTTTTCTGTTTGAGTCCCCATTTCATGCTAATTAGTTGCTCAGCTCGAACTTAGCTTGCTGAGGCCTTAACCAACTTTAATTACAATACCATATTTTTTGAGCTAAAGATGCAGTGAAGGAAAAGCTCTACACCAGATAGAAAAATATAAAGTCCTTGGAAACTTAATAACTATAGTTGGAGGTAGAAGGTGATTCGAAAGGATACATATTTAGTTATTCTGACCAAACATAAATGTACTGTTTTCGATTTTATTGGCTTTTTTTCTGTTGTATCTCGCCTAGCAAATGCGTTATTGTGCACGTGATCGACATCGAAAATGAATCTTGATCATGCATCTTGGCAATGTTATAAACAGATGTCTTTCCTTACAACCACCAATGACTGTGTTCGCAGAGAGCATTAAAAACAGAAAAGTGCTTGAGCAATGGATTCACGACAGTGATATCAAAGTCAACCAGCATGTTAATATTAGGCAGACTTCAAACCGGGGAATTGGTGTGTTCTATACGCCTCAATCTGCAGACGGCGAAGACGTAGAGTTAATACGGATACCCAGCCAATCTAGCTTCAACATATATACATTGAAAAAGCTGGTTGAAGAAAAATTGGATGATAATGATAAGAATGTCATAAAGAGATGTCTTCGTTTGGTGTTCACGAAGAGATTTGGAGGTAGTGAAAGTTTAATTTTGATTGCGTACTTTATTGGATTTCTTATGATCTGCAAGAAACAAAAAAACGAGGAGAATGGAGGGTGGAAAAGGCAACTTGAAGTTTATGTGTCCGTGTTACTGGATACGACAGTGGGAAATTTGTATACGGATCAAAAAGATATTTTGGGAGATTTTGTGACGCATTTCCCTGGGAATGCAGTATTGAGAAATTCTATTGCAGATGTGGTCAGTAGTGTTTGGGTTGAGGTTGTCGAAGAATTGAACGAGGAGTTTGAAAAAGGGTATGAGGAAATTTGTGTGGAGGAGGTGTTGCAACTTTGCTCGGCAATTAGATCCAGGGTTTTAGAGATCCCAAGGGCTGCCAATAAAAAGGAAGGGGAAGAGAAAGGGGAGGGAGAGAATCAGGATGAAAATGATGATGAAAATGATGATTACTATGTTGATGTCACGTTAGTTCCACTGCTAGACTTTGTCAATCATGACAATTGCAAGAGGAACGCGTACTTTGATGTAGATCGATCGAACCATGATGTTATCCTCTACCTTGACAAAGTGGTGGCGAAGGAGAAAACAATATCAAAAGCAGAAACAGAGATTGAGGTTTTCATAAGCTATGACCGATATGAGGATTTGCACAGTATGTTCACCAATTATGGATTTTTGCCCAATAGCGTGAGCGAGAAGGTTATTGAGATCCCCGTCTTGGGATATTGCCAGAGCAAGATTTTGGATGACTACGAAGTTACGAGAAGGTTATATTTGATCAAACAAACACCAAACGTTCAGTTCAAGGTTGAATTTGATGAACGGGGAGGAATTAGGAACGTCAGGGTGATGGATTTTGAATACTATTCCTATTTGGCGTTTGACGATGATGTCGAATGGGATAAGTTTGAAAAGGAAGAGGAAGAGGAAGAGGAAGAGGAAGAGGAAGGGAAGGACGTCGGCGAAGAGTCGGATATTGATTTTGCCAAAGGTTTCTATAGATGTGCTAAAATAATGTCGAATTTGACGGACACAGAAGCGGGAGAGCTAAGGATCAGATTTTGCCAGTATCTACAGGAATTTTTCATTAAATTCGGCAAGAAGTGTGAGGCGTTTTTGGAGATTGTCACAGAGTACGAGTTGCAAAACGGCGAAACGAGAAATATTGAGCGATTGCTGGAATTTTACGGAATGTTGAGTGAGTATATGACGAAGCGGAAACTTGCCGAGAAGCACGACGCACGGGATGTCTTTGACAGTGATGCGGTCGGCGAACTTCTAGAACTTCGGATGTACCCCGAGTACAATTTCGAGGCAACCGTGGATAGCGTGGGGATGGGCGAATTGAGGCTTTGAATCTGGTCTGTAATGGCTACGTAATTGTTAAGCAACTATGTGTATGTATCTATAATAGACGATACGATTGCCATTGCAATTGCGATTGCGACGGACGATGTGTGACGGATGATCTGCACAGCTGGGCTGGCAGCCAGTAGGAGTCCGGAGAAGGAGACCCGGGGATGTGCCACTGGATGCGGAGAGACCCTGCCCGCCGTTCGGCGTCGGCGTCGGCGTCGGTGTCCGCGGCCGTGGCAGCCTGCGTGTAGGCTATTGCGGGCGCGCGGTCACGTGCTGCTTACGTACGCACACTTTGTGCCGGTTTTTTTACCGGTCTTTTCACCGGCGAAAAAGGCAAATAGCCGGCTGCCGGCGAGCCTAAATTCCCTCTCGCGGCAGATGCGTGCTTTACCCGCGCCTTCCAACGCCTCATCCGCTCTATTAAAGGCTCGGACTCGCAATAGCGCAGTGGCGCCATGTGCGCTGCAACCTTCCCTGTCTTGTTGTCTTCCTGTCTCCCTAAACTCCTTTTCTTATCATACGCACGCAGCTCGGACTGCAACAATACCCTCATCCAGGATCCCTCCGTTCTTGGCTGGCAGAGCAGCATCATCCCTTTTGGTGCTCCTGCATGCACATAAGCTGCACACTGGACTCTATTTCTTTGTTTCTTTGTTTGTTTTTCCTCTCTTTTTTCTCTTTCTTGCCAATTTTTTCCTTGTATCATCGTTTCACCTTCTGGTTGGTTCTACTCTCCACCGCCCCATCTTCTTCGTTCCTGGTTTACTATTTAGTGTTCTGCTTCTGCTCTTTCTTTCTCTCATCCCTTCCCTACCCTGCCCCATCTCACCCTGTCTACCCTTTTGACGTCTCCTTCTTGATTCTTCCTACATAGTCAGTTACACATCTATTTGTTTCTTCCTTCCAGTGTGAATTTTGCTTTGTTTTGCTTTGCTGGGATCTCACTTTAATTACTCTTATTGCTTACTCTACTCTCACTACTCCATCCGTCCACTAATACCCATCCCACCATATACACCCGTACTTATATATCCGTATCAATAGAGATACTTATATAAGCCATATACCACAATTCTCATCCCATTCCATTCCGTCCCTTTATTTTAGCATTAAACAAAATTCCGTTTTAAATTTACTCAACTAACATGATAGATTCATCATCATCCATGTCGCATAATTCGAGTTCAAACTCTAACACAAACTCGAATTCAAATTCTAACCCCACTTCCCATTCACACGATCTACCAAAGAAGAAAAGAGTTGGCAAGGCTTGCGACTCTTGCAGGCTCAAAAAGACAAAGTGTAACGGCAAACAACCATGCGAACGTTGCACTGCAGATAACAAAATCTGCATATACACTGAAAGGAAAAAATCAAAGGACAAGATTTATTCAAGTGAATACGTTGAGTTGATCGACAGGAGGTTAAGCTTGGTAAACAAATCCCTGTTGAAGCTTTGCGAACTGGTCAAACTAAACAAGAGCCTCGAGTTGTCCGATTTTGTCGAGAATCTGCTCTACAACGAAAGTGATGATTCCTCACCCATCTCCATCAATCAAGCCATCTCTCTGTTGGTTGACGAACATGAACTGGAACTCGACAGGAAGCAATCGTCTGCATGCACTGTAACTACGGAAATGCTGAATAATAAGGTGGCCCTGAATCCAGATTTCGGCACCTCTAACGGCTCAACCAAAAAGGTGATAGCTCCAATGTTACCCAGTGAAAGCACTGCCACTACTTTCCAAACCAACCTGACCCCGGTCATATCCTCATCCGATTCAATTTCCTCCAAATCTTCAGAAACATCTCCAGATTTCAACCTAAACAGCACTTCAAACAATATCATTTTGGACAAGATCAAGGAGGAAGATGACAACTTGAACCTGAATTTGAACTTAAACCTGAACCTGAACTCAATTCCCTTGACTTCGGACTATTCTACTTTTGAGACTAACTCAAACCTGGTGTCTCCCATCGATGAATTCGATGACGTTGCCCTCATGGGTTTCAATTCACTGGATTTAGCTCAATTCCATTCAAATAGTATACTTAACAACAACAGCAACAGCAACAGCAACAACAACAACAACAACACATCAGCGTTTTCCGCCTCGAACTCAAACTCGAACTCAAATTCAAACATCATGTCAAATATGAATGCAAATATAAGCACCAGTATGAACATCATCACAAATACTAAAACATCTCCTGCAAGCTCAGCAGTTCCAATACCGTCGCAATTGAACCATTCGGGCTCAGGAAACTTTTCCCCTTCTTCGATGACAAGCGATTCGTCCGCCTTGATGTTCAACACTTACAGCGATTCATTCAACGCTACAACCCCAATTTTGATGAATACAGAAAGCTCCTTCTTGGACAACTTGTCCATGTCGCCACCCACCTCTCTGATTAAAAGATCTTCGAGCACCTGCTCGGTAATTGGATCCGGCTCCATCAAAAAATTACAGCATAATCATACTCACAACCATAACCATAATCATAACCATAGCCATAGCCATAGCCATAGCCACAACCATCCCCACCACAATTACAATAGCTCTTCTCAGCTTCATCACATACCTCAAAATACTCTCAAGGGCCTAAACCCAATGAAAACCAAAACGGGCCACACCAATTCGATATCCAGTTCAACAGCTACCGCCACTTCCCTGGATCCTGCGATAGTTACCTCACTGTCGAATGATTTGAACATGCATTACAATAACGAAGAATTTGTCAAATTCTAGATCATTTACGTATCATCTTATAGCACTGCGATGCATCCCATACCACAGTCCATCTTATTCATTTACTTTTCATTTACTTTACTTTTCATTTCAGTTTTCCGTTCAATCTATACATCTATTATACAGACACTTGTTTTTTCATTTTTATTTTGCTTTACTATACTTTCAATCTTTTCCATTAGCATGACTTTGCCTTTTGATGACATATATCCCTCCCCTTCTCTATTCTCATAATTCTCCTGGCCACTCCAGTTAGTGAATATTGATTGGCTTACGATTCTACAAATATTTACCACAGTATATTCTCTATATAGGTTTATTTCGTTTAAACACCTTTTACCTCACGAATTGCCGCCGATGCTGTGCTTCACATGCGGTCCTTCACCTCGGCACAATCGTATATATGTGCACATAAAAACATGCATCGATGTAGCCTGACGAAAATATCAAGATCAAACCACAAATTAGTAACGATGCATAAAAAGAAACCCTTAAGGAAAAAAAATGTAACCTAAACCCGACGAGAGCAATCCAGCCAACACGGAAAACGGCTCAACGGTGCCGCCGTCCTAGGCTCGGGTCCTTTCAGGTCCGCGTTTTTTCCCGCACACCGCTTGGCGGAACATCCTCACTCTCACTCGCACTCGCACTCTCACACTATCACCGTGCGATGGTGCATCCGCTCGGAGATAAAGAACGCAATACGGTAGTAAACACATCCCACCAACCTGACAAGCGCCAAGCCCGCCACGGTCCATAATATCACAGTCATGAAGGTGTTGGCAATGTTTACGTCGTTCCAATAATTCCTCTTCTGCAACTTTGTGGTCGTCGTGCTGGCTGTATCGTTGCCACCCGTAACGTAGTTAGAATAATCTTCAAGTCCACCCGTACGTAAGATAACCACCAAAAGGATGAAGTTCGAAACAAGCCAGATCAAAACCGTGTAAGTTCTACCCAAGGCATAATTTTTTTCAGAGGTTTTGATGTTTTCTTTAATTTTGTCGTTCGCAATCTTGATCAAATTGTCCTCCGAGTTTCCCTCCAAACAATCCTGTGCCTTCTTGTACAATTCGTCCGGATTTTCAAGATTCTCACTTAACAATAAAACATTCTTCTCCCCTTGGTTGTCATTGGCCTTCTTGGTCGGCGCTTCCGCTGTGAGCGCACCCTTCGTACCCCATGAAATATCATTGATATTGCAGAATGCGAAAACTGTTAGCACATTGATATACGCAGGTGAAAGTAAAATATATTGTACCGTGCATGCAACCAGATGGAAAATATCTAAAAATATCAATGATCCAATGATGTACAAGGCATATGTCGACGCTAATGAAACGGTTAAATCTCTGAATTTGGGATCCCTCAAATATTTCAGTCCAATTGAAATTGTAAACCTGCTGTACTCACCAATATCTGACCTGATCGAATGAATTGCTTGGATCGTTAAGCAAATAACACAAAATGTCATATAGATGACAATTGTCGAAAATAAAACAAATGCTAACAAATACAAGTATTTTGCATCATTGGGTTTATTTCCGAAAGATATAATAAACGACAAAACAATTGCTGCAATATAAACCCACAAGAAGACAATTGCCAGAATATTGCCAATTCTCTCACCAACAAATGTGCCAACAATGTCCAATGTCAAGATCCTGAAAACTAGGAAGTAAATTGAAATTGAAAACCACGAAAATAGTATATTAACAGTTTGATAAATAATTTCAATGACCAAAGCAATTTTCCTTTGAATCGAATGTTTGGAGACTAAAATCCTGTAAAAATGCAAAATTGAATACAACGCTGCAAAAAATGAACCATTCAACCAACGACGCCTTTGATTTATAAACTCATTGATTTGAGACGGAACATCCGTGACAGCAAATGCATTATACACATATTTCAACAAGTACGATTTTTCACTTTTGGCAACTAATTCAAAACATAGGATCCTATCTTCCGCCAAATACATGTTTGATTCCAATATTCCAGCAGGTTTTTCAACATTCGATTTCATATCCTCACCATGAAAATATGCCTTTAGCGGTTCACCCTTTAATGCTTCATATCTATAAGCACTAAAGGCACCAGGTAAAACGGTGACAAAGCCAAAGGCACTCTCCATCGGCTTGTCCAAAATATTTGACATTTTGTATTCAAAATTTTGAGCTGCAATCAAAGGATTGATAATACATTTGGTGAAATCTGAAAATTTAAAATAGATTAGTCTTCCCATTTTTTTCCAAATCGAGCTCTCATCGTTGACACTTGCATGATTGCCCAACATTGCTCTGATTTCACCACATGAACCTCCAATTTTGGGATTTTTAAATGATTTCCATAATTTGTAAATCGAATCCGGTCCTGGTTCGGTACCAACATCCAGCAAAACAATAATTTTCGGGTTTAAATTTGGTGAGATGAAATTAAATGCCCATCTATGCGAATTAATCTTTTGCTTATTTTCGTCCTTTAGTAAAAACATTAACTGAACGGGAACCGTTTGTTCTGTAACTAATGGAACCTTGTATGAATGATTTCCCCTGTTGTAGTCAAATTTTCCAATACCAAAAGTGGTTGTATACTCAAATAGATGTGCATTGACCTTTTCTTCATTAACATACTCTTGCATGATACCTTCCTGGAAAACACCCAATAAAGTCAATAGCGCCTTTGTTTTCTCATTGATTTTGTTCTTACCATCACTGACAATCAAAACAACTATTTTCTTCCAACTGTTTTTACCAAATGGATGAACATCTTCGTTTTCTTGTAAATTATACATTGTCTTAATATTTTTAAAGATACCTTTAAGTGTTCTTCCAAGTAATACCTCATCTTCATTGTACATAGTACAAACAATCATTAGTTCGGTTTCTCGCTTCACTGCATAAACATTTTGTCTTAACGGATAGTTCTCGATATAATCTTTACCGAATGGATCATCATCTTTATAAATCTTAGGATCGGTCGTAATTGCATGATATCTCAAATGAGTAAATTCTGTTAATTTTTTGGCTCCTTCAAATGGAATTTTACTTAGAACTTGATTCGGTACAGGATAATCAAAACTATAATATTTGCCATCAATTAATTCTACCTTATTGTCGCCTTTATCAGCAAAATTGACATTGTTACTTGCGATTTCATCTTGGCGGAATTTATCATGATCTTGAAATAATTCATTATTATCTAATGTGGGCTCATCAGGATCCCTTTCAAAATTTTGAAAAATTGGTGATAATGATTCACCACCATAAATGGCGGTTTGGTTAAGCGGGATTTCCGTGTTGCTAGGAATATTATTATAGTAAGTCAAGTTTTGAAAGGAGTCAGACGGTGAATATTCGTAGGTTGGACTTTGTGCTGGATACATTAATGTGTTTCTCATTGGAGTATCAAGTAGGTTTGAATCGTTGCTATTTTCGTACGCGTTAACATGCACATTATCAGTAATTTTATTAGTGGTCATCATCGACTGTGAATCATCGAGTTGCTTGTGTCCTTCAGCTTCATTTTGGGAATCATCATCGTATTCAGTTTCGTCATCAAACGCGGTATTGAATGGATCAATCGTAATCCCAGAATATGAGGAATCACGCATGTGTGAGACAGATTGGTGTTTTGGAGACGATGAAAGCATTGCACTCTGAGGGGGTGCAAGTCTTCGAAGTTTGGAACTCAAAGCAGACTGACTTTGACTAGAAACACGGTTTTGGCTTTCTTCATTCTCTTGACGATCAAAATGATCTAGGTGGTCCAAATGATCCAGTTCGTGATCAGAAGAAAGCCTACTCTGGGCGTCTTGATCGCTGTCACTTTCGTTATTGAATGCAAACGGGTTGCTGTTGTTCCTGTTCATTGCACAGCTCCAAACACTGCAGTTTTACAAAAAAAATGTCCTGTACCTACATCAAGAAGGGAAATAGAGAGTATATATAAAAAAAGAAAAAAAAAAGGTCAAGAACCTGAAACACGAACATGATACCAAAAAAGCCCACACAGACGCGCCAGTTATTTTTAGATGAGTCCTTATCGATACTGATCACTGCTATTATACACCATCATGACTTGGCCAAGTCTTCAAACTGCTTCTGCTTATCTTGCTGTTTCTGCAACTGTTCCTCTCGTGTCGGAGGGAGACCTTCGTTGTCCAAGTCCAAAGCACGCGCTTCTTTGAAGCTCTGGAGCTTGTTGTGCAACTCTTCACGTCCGTCCAATAATGTCAGACGAGGTAACTTACCATGGTTATACGACTTGAGCTCCTCAACCTTTTCAGTTTCCTCCCTGAGTAAACTTAAAATACGTGACATACGTCCAACCATCAGCATCTTCTTCCTTAGTGAATCAGAAATTGCAGGTTTTTCAGCCTTATGTCCCTCCTCCCTCTGACTCTGATCAATTTTTTTAATCATTTTCATGTTACTCGTATTGAACGAAATTTCATTATTTCTAAGTTCATCATCTGTACAGATGTTCAAAACGGCAGATAAAATTTCAACGACTTTTTCACTAACAAACGGCAATGACCATTCAAAAACATTCATTTGATTTGGAAGAAAATACGGGGCTGGATATGAATCAAACTGTTTGATATTAAATGATTCACCATTATAGACCAGTACTGCAGCCATGTTGTTGTAGGTACCACAATAGTTAGGTGCTGAAAAAATTGTAATCAAGCTCGGAAATTTAGTGGCCTCATTAACTTTGTAAATTCTATAACCTGCATCCTGTGGCTGATGACCTCTTACCACACTTAGCAAATTATTATGATTCAAAAAAGATTCCACCGCTCTATACGTATAAAATTCACTGCAGTGGCGTTCGTAATTAAATGTGAAAAACTTGCTTAGATCATCCTCATCAATTTCTTCTGTATCATACTTAGCTAACGGATCTGACCACATTAAATCACAAAAAAGCCCCTTACTTGGACAATCATTCACAAATCTATTAATTCTATTGATATCTTCCAAATCCCACAAGTCACTTGAAATTCCTGCATGAACACAGAAAAACTGATCATTCAAAACTGCGCATAATGGCAACGATCTGAAGGATATGATTGATGAATCATACAACTTATCTGAATATCTGTTCAAACATTCCTTTCGATACGTGAAATAGGATGTCATTCTCTTGCTTTCATGATTACCCCTCAGTAACCAGACATTTTTCGGATAATTAATCTTCATTGCATACAATAGAATTAAAACTTCAATTGACCTATCACCTCTATCGACATAATCACCTAGAAATAAATACTGTGTATCACTTGGATCACCGCAAATATCAAACATCCCTAATAGATCATGGAATTGACCATGAATATCACCAACAACAGTTGCAGGAACATTAACTTTCAACAAATTCGGTTCCTTTTTCATAATGCCACTTGCTTTATCAACAATTCTGATCAGCTGGTCCTCAGTCAACCTACCCTCCCTCTTAAAATGGTTCTTTAGGAATTCACAATTCGGAATGCCATTCTTATCAAAAACTTGACCATCTTCCGGTATACTGCTAATTGGAGTCTCAACGCTCTCAATAACTCTTTTTTTGGTATCATACTCAACACCCTTCTCAGAGACATAAACTGAACTGTCTTTGGCATTGGCACCGTGCCTTGCACTCAGCTTCTTCAAGGCGTTCTCTATTTTAATGCTAATTTCATCCTGCTTCTGCATACCTCCTGTATCTTATATATAATTGTATGTTGTGGCCTCAGACTAACCTCAGACTAACCGCAAAAAACACAGACCGTAATCTCACAAAACCTGGCTTTATGCCAGAAGATAAATTACATATAAAAATGTCTTGCGCACACAAATATCTACTCGTATAATGTGAAAATATCGATAGAAGAATTAGAGATTACATAATCAATAACAAAATATACC